>WNLI01026016.1:0-11661 GCA_025802215.1 Wirenia argentea
CTTTGAGGTGTGACCTAATTTTAATGTTATGTAATTAATCAACATAGTATCTACCATAAGTGTACAAAGTTTCATTAGTGTAGCTCAAATACTTTTTGAGTTAGAGAAGTATTGAATTAGGTATTATTATGTAGTAAACTATTCTAAACTTTTGGCCAGTACTGTAAGTGTTTGGTCATGACTACCCAGGAATCATCAACCCATTGGATAAGGCTTCTGTTACATCAGATACAGGTGGGTATGGTCGTGTCAATTATAATGTATTGACTATGAGTTTAACATAAAGCTAAGTTGATTTGTTATATTATGTCGGCCTCCCTATGAGTTCAGTTGATACAAGACACATAGGTTCTGTTAGTGTTACTACCACGCAGGGTTCACCCTGGGAGCTTTATAGTTTATATGTGCCAAATAACGCTAAAATGTTATATTTGGTACTCAAGTTTCTTTAAAATGGCGCATAAAAACCAACAAATTTAGAATTTGTATATGGATTTAGGCATTTTTGCCACCTTCACATAAGGCCAGGGTGAACGCTGCTACCATAGAATGGACAAGATGCGCGGACAACCAAAGACAGTTGGGTTATTCCACGCAGTGGGACATCTCAGTCTGTACCAGGTACGTAAGTAGACCAATGTGAGTGACATATCTGGCGATTGACCGATCAAATCAGTAGACATACATTTGGTCACGACTACCCAGGAATCATCAACCCATTGGATAAGGCTGCTGTTACATCAGATAAAGGTGGGTATGGGTCAACTCGGGTCAATTATATCATAATTCTACATAAGTCTACTTTTTATTGTCTTTCAGATCAGATGTCAAAACGTCGTACCTACAAAATTGACCAAAATGAGATTTTTACAGGAAAAAAATCAGCTTGTGTCATATTCTATGAAAGAGGCATAGCTCTTGCGTCATTTTTGTCTACGCTATGCTATTCACTGAACTCTATAAATTTCTGGAACGCGCATGCTCCTGTCAAATTTCCCGATTTTGGGAGTCTTTAGGACACATAGGACCTCAACAGAGGGCGTTCTACAGCGTACTTAGAAAACGATTGAGGTTACTAATTTGCTATAAATAACTTCGTAATTACTGCGTCTATCATTACAAAACTCACTGAGTGCATAAACTGCATCATATTCTAGGAGTCTACAAAATTTCAAGTTGCGCATGCGCACAGGGGCTATTTTATAGACCATCTTGTTTTTTGCCTATTTTGCTATAACTTAAAAACGGTACAGTCGATATGAAAAATTCTTCCTCTAATACATTTGGTAGGCATCAGTGAGCAATCGAGCCCATGCACATGTATATTGCTGCCGTGAATAATTGCTGGCGAGCGTTTGAACACTGAACAGGGCACTTATTTTTCAGTTTTAGCGCTATAAAACGCTAAATATGCATACTGAATTTAAGTATAACTCGAGCCATTATATAAAGCACCTGTCATTTGGTCATGACTACCCAGGAATCATCAACCCATTGGATAAGGCTTCTGTTACATCAGATACAGGTGGGTATGGGTCGTGTGACGTGTCAATTATAACGAATGACCATACATGTAGGTATAATAAATGTCGATTTTTATAAACTGGGCGTCAAATGAAACGCAATTTTTTGGTCACGACTACCCGGGAATCATCAACCCATTGGATAAGGCTTCCGTTACATCAGATAAAGGTGGGTATGAATATGAGTTTGATGATAAAGCAAAGTTGATTTTTACACTATTTCCCTCCTCCCTATGAGCTCAGTTGATACGAGACACATGGGTGGGCGTAGGTCTATTGTTACTACTACCACCATGCAGGGTTCACCCTGAAAGCTCTTATGTGCCAAATAATGCTAACAAATTTTATTTGGCACTCAAATTTCTTTAAAATGACACATAAAAACCAACAAATTTACAATTTTTATATGTATTTAGACATTTTTGGCACCTTCACATGAGGCCAGGGTGAACGCTACTACCACAGAATGGATAAGATGCGCGGACAACCAAAGACAGTTGGGTTATGCCACGTAGTGGGACATCTCAGTCTGTACATACAGGTACGTAAGTAGACCAATGTGACATATTATCTGGCGATTGACCGATCAAATCAGTAGACATACATTTGGCCATGACTACCCAGGAATCATCAACCCATTGGATAAAGCGTCCGTTACATCAGATACAGGTGGGTATGGGTTGTGTCAATTATAACGAATGACCGTATATGTAGGTACAATAAATGTGGATTTTTTTTAACTGGGCGTCAAATGAAACAGAATTTTTCGGTCACGACTACCCAGGAATCATCAACCCATTGGATAAGGCTTCAGTTACATCAGATACAGGTGGGTAATGGGTATGGGTCAACTCGTGTCAATTATACTCTTGGAATTAAAAACACCATAATTATCAGTACTGTATGTTATGTAAGTGTTTGGCCATGACTACCCAGGAATCATCAACCCATTGGATAAGGCTGCTGTTACATCAGATACAGGTGTGTATGGGTCGTATTACATAATATGACAAAAAAGTCATTACTTTTTATCGTCATTCAGATGTCAAAACCTCACACCTACTAAAGTGTAGATTTTTACAGACAAAATTCAGCTTTTTTCTATGGAAAGTGTCCGTTCATTGAGCTTGCTCATAATTTGCGCTCATAAATTTTTATTACTGTATTATTAACTCATATTCTATGAAAGGGGCATAACTTTCGCGTCATTTTTGTCATTTATTGTACAAAATCTACAATGTCTTGAATAGACACATTCCCGCGTAACTGCACTATATTGAGTATGACATAAATCAATTTTTAGATAACCGTTCATAGTATGGCAGTTGACTACCAAGTGTCAATATTGTTACATTTTTTAATACAATGTTCATAACAACAGTTTTTTTAAATGTGTGATATAATAATAATGTCAATTTTTATTTTCAGAAATTGACGAATCTTTACCATAATGATGAAAATACACAATTTATATAAATAAGCAAAACATTTTGGATTTATTGGAACCGCCAGGCAGTTTATGTAGTCGCTACATAAAATGCCACACCCAAAAATTATTTCTAAAGAATGCAATTTTTGTAGATACGACTATTTGACATCTTGCCAATGATACATTATTTCCTCCTTCCCTATGAGCTCAGTTGGTAAGACACATGGGTTATGGGCACCGTCAGTGACAGTCCGTCATTACCATGGATGGAAGAGATGTGCGAACAACCGAAGACAGTAGGCTTATGTCTGTACATAGCTAGGTAAGTAGACCAAATATGCGACATATATAGCGATTGACCAATCAAATCAGTGAAGATACATGGAATGTTGGAAGTTGGAAAGCAGATAGATAATAAGGATCTACAATTTATTCATTCGGCATGGCCTACTCGATAAGGCATTTCAGATTTTTGCTGAAAGGTTGGTATGCATCGATTATCATATTAATTAAAATTATGATCTGAATTCTGGAAAGCTGTCACTTGTCCACTCAGATGGAAAGACTAAACCAAAGGTTTACACATGTATCTTACAATTTGTTGCATAAATGACTAACTGTGTAGCAGTAATGTTGTACAATACTACTGAATACTCTAAGCTGTAGTGGCTAGATGGCGCAACTGTAGCACGGACGTGGGAGGTCTTGGGAAAAAAAATGTACTTTGTCTGATGAGTATTTGTGTTCTTTGTGGTGTCCTTAGGCAGGACATTTCACATGACCGCTTGACCCAGCTGTAGCAAGTGGGTACCAACGTCCAACAGTGCATATTGTTGTTAGATGGAGTAAGCATTGTTTGGGGAGTAAGGCTGTGTGATATTGTAAAGGGCACACTACCAGCACCTTCCCTCTACCACAGTCGTGTATTGTAACCGACATTTATGGATAAGGAGAGATCCAAAAGTGTGGGATTGAGATGTGATGGTTTACTTTTTTGGCATAGACTTTTTACTTTCACTATATTAGTTTATTGTATGTGCTGTACATAGCCTACTGTACATGGCATTACTTAGTAGTGTATTTTAATCAATACAATATTGTTTTACAATAATATTTTTATTGTTGATCACTTCTCACTAAATTAGTGATAATAATTAGCACTAATAAGATCACAATCCAAACAATATCAATTTTCTTCCTTTGCACTAACACGATCTATTACACTATCGTCTACTATACCATCTAAAAATGAGAACGACTTTGCACAGATTATCCCCCTTGCCAGGAATAACCCGTCAGTCAAAATTAATTCACCTAGAAAATTCTATTATAGATCTATGTTTGAAACACTGAGGAGAGACCTCTAGTTGTGTGTTCGCCTAAATGGTGCCATCATAAATAATGAGCCAAAAAAATTAAGTGACTGGGCCTCATGCCTGTAATTTGTCGTTACAGAATCTCCACACAGTGTCATTCTAGGCCTATCCCATTATCAGCATTATCACAATCATGTCCAAATTCCAATGTCCATGTATGTGTGTCAAATTATTAAGTATTTCTAGACAAACAAAAATATAACAATTTTAACGGTGAACATTTCTACAATGCATCCATCAATTCAGCGCATTAGTAAATATACGATTCATCGAGTCTAATAAATCTATTCTTAAACGGACACACAACTGACTGTATATTGTCATAATGATGGCAGTCAAATATTCTTCACTGATCCCGGGGTATCGGTGTTAAACCCACTTTCACATTTTTACAATACAACTCCATCGTTATTTCCATCTGTATTAACCACAATTCTGTTTACACATCATAACCAACTTTCGATTCGTGTAAACCACCCACAAACTCAGTTTTTCCATCGTCATGCTTCTTCGCATTATATCCCACTTTCGCCTCGTGCAACAGTACATTACTCAACAATCCGCCTCGATCCCGTGGTTTACCCACAACCGGTGGCCACGGATTCCCTTTCAATTCCAGCACGCCCCTTGGCCACCCACATCCCGGATATTTCACCGGTAAATTCCACAAATTCGTCACAGGCGCCGTATTCACATAACTCTCGTATCTCGGCACGAATACTTTAAACAGCTTATGGATCAAATCCTTATCCAGCAGCCAATAATCCGCGATTTTCATCGTGTCTAAATGTCCATCCCCACGAAGAACCGCTCGCTGTATCAACAGTTCGGCGTATCCTCGTGCTTCGTCGCAGTTTCCCAAAGTTCCCTCGTATCGTTCGTAACGGAAAAGTTTTGTTACGATTTTACGAAGTTTATCCGAACGGCCTTTTTGTCCCGTTTCTAATCCCAACGTTTGAGACATTTGCCGAGGTTTCATTCGATAATTGAACCGGAGCATTTTTTACTTCACTTTTTTTGGCCGAGATTTGATCTGAGAGCACGATCACTTTTTACAGTCAGATATCGTTTTTTAATGGTAAAAAATTAAGAGGTCAAGAACTATCAGCATCGAATCCCCGTGCCAACTGCCATAAATGTGCCAAAAGTACCGCCGCCTTGAACCATGGTTTTGCCGACGTTTTGTATGAGTTCGCGTCCACGCATTCCGTATCTGAAACAGAATAAATTTATGTATAAATTTGTGGAATTTTGCGCATAATATAAATCTATTAATACAAGAACAGAACAGTATAGTGTATAGTGTTGTATGATTGTATTTGTGATGTTCTCTCTGTGGAGTCTTTAGCGTGGTTTTTTTTACCGAAACTTAGAATTGGTAAAAATTGCCGAAACCACCAGTAATGTTTCGGCAGTAACTGAATGAATCATGAATTTGACCGAAACGTGAGTTTTGGTGTAGTTTCAGTGTAGTTTCTGGGAAATTTATGAATGTCACTATAATTTGGGATGATTTCTGAGACAGTGGACGTATACTTTCGGGAAATATTAAAGTTTCGGTATATTGTTGGACTTTTGGTACAGATTTGTTTCGCTAATGATGGCTCACTGATGGGTTTCAGTATAGTTTCGGTACATTACAAAAATCCCTAGTTACTACACCCGGAACATTAACGGTCAAGAATGCAACTTGTACCAAACACTAGTAATATGGTAGCCTAGTACTATGACCATAATTATTAATTTTAGGACCTACAATTTTAATTCCATTTAATTTCTACATGGGTCTTCAACAATAATGAACACGGAACAATTTACTGTACAAGCATAATTAAATAAGTAAAAACCTTAAAGCGGAGAATCCTCCAAAGAGAGCACCAGACGCCATTCCGACACAGAAACCAATCATAAAGCCCATTTTCATGCGATCGAAACAGCTGGGACCTTGGTGGCCAACATTGAAGGAAGATGGCGGTGGTGGCATCTTCTACAATCTGGAAAAAATATGATACTGAGTGAACAGATCGATAATGATGTGAAAATCAAAATGTACTCCCCAGTCCGCAATCAATACAATTTTGAAGTTTTAGTTTTAACAATATACAGGAGCGCTGGTAAAAAATGGGTGCTTAATACACGAGACACCACAACTCCGGCTGCCTGCTGCATGCTGGTGTCTAAAAATTATGTCAACTTATCAATGAGTTCCAGCCACGTATCGTACACCTTATCAAAAATATATAATGTAATTAATGATATTTTTTCAGCAGAATAATGAGAATGCTGAATGCCTGATAATTCACAGCCGGCGAGTTGTTGTTGTTTTAGTTTTTGGTGTGGCGTACACCAAGCAGAGCTTATTCACGCCACATGATGAATGACAATTAAAATTATCCCCAATGTATTAATCTTAAGTACGTTCATGGAGTGTGTTGGGATGTTGGGATGTGTTGATGGGAAAAAAACCCTGAATTGGCTTGCCTGTGTTGCTAGTTTTGATGTGATGTGTATACTTCATGTATTTATACTTAGATGAGAATATATTATAGCTAGTGGCCGTGCAATGGAGTTATTTCGCCTTATTTAATGTTACGAGGTCTAACAAAATTGAATCAAAATGAATTTGTAGAAATGAAGTGCCAAAATGAATTGTCCAAAATAATTGTATGGTGAGATGGTTTCTCCACTAGGCCAGGATCACGTACGTTTAGTTTATATCAAAGAGTAAATAAATTGCAAAATATTATAGTATATTCCCCTAATTGGCGTGTATTTTATTAGAACCTTCCGTTAAAAACAGGACAGTGATAAGATTCCAAGAAATCGAATTCAGTTAAAAACTTCCCTTTTATTAAAAAACAAATGTTGTGTAAATAGATTTCACATTGGTATATACAGCTGGGATAAACATTATCGTGCATTTGACATCTTGTCTATACGGACGAGAGGTGGTGAAGGCGTCTCTGCACACCTACCGACAGGGCCGGACCCCCAGCAACGGTCCATGCTTCAGGAAGTAACTCCTCCCCTGCCTCCCCGTCCTCTCCACTGCCTCCCACCCCATGGTACAACTTCGATCACCCTTGTACAGTTGTCCCCGCATACAGCTATCTGTCCTAACCCTCACTCGATGGGGATAATCGCATGCAATCGACTGATTATTTTTGTTCCCTGAAGAATAGCACAGCACGGCACGATCATATCGCTGAATCTGTCAGGATTCTTATCTTAGATATAATAGTCCCATACGGTGCAGTGATGTCCCGCCGTGCCTCACGGGAAAAAACGCAATTTTGATGTTATCCCTTATCATTGATTTTATCACCCATTACGTCAGCAAGATGATCTACATCGAGATAGTGCCTGCCCTGCCATTCTCCTTGAGCCCACTAAAAACACCCTCTAGCTAGATTACATCGATTACCAGCACGGAGCGGGACCGTTCGGACAGATATCTGCCCACGAGTATTCCCGCCAGCAAGCCTCAGGAGAGGTACGATGGGTGGAAGCCAGGGGTCGGACGGAGGAAGCACGGAAGGAGAGACTCACTTTAGAATGGACAGCGCTGAGTGGAGCGGGTCCATCGGGAGTTGCCAGACACACAATCATCCATCCCCTGCAAGCAGACGGAGATAATATAATTGGTAAGGTTATGAGAACGTCTCAGTAGTCAATGACTAGGCCTATAGTTTCATATGTCTCTGTTTGTTGTAAGAATAAATTTGCTTATTGCCGTGACCTTCGTTTTATCAGTTAGCACTAAGCACTCAGATAGTGACGGATTCTGGATGTTAATATCAGAGAAGAGTATTCTACGCTCATTTGTGTATCTGGTGCATTCTAAGATGTAATGGTCAACAGTTTCGGGAACGTTACACATCTCACAATTAGGGGAGTCTACTAGTTGCATTCTATGTAGATGAGCATTTAGTCTACTGTGGTTACTGACAAGGCGATTGAGTTTGACATCTACAGTTCTTGACTTTATACCTGAGTTTGCAATAGCCTTCCCTTCGTGAACATTTTGCACAAGATTGTACATGGTCCTGGCTTTCGTAGAGGATTGCCATAAAATTTGCCACCTATTCAAAAATTGCTTCGCGAAGTAGTTAAAAGCGCGAGCCTCGGTTACTGATATGTCAACGTCTATATCTGCATTGCTCAAGGCACATTTTGCCATTCTGTCGGCCTCATCGTGATGGTCGATACCTATGTGTGATGGTAGCCATTCAAATTGGATTGTTTTCCCTCTTAATTGCAGTCTGGCTAATAATATTTTGATTTCATGGATAACATAATTTTGACTATTATAACCATATTTAGAGAGCTGGTTAAGCACTGATAGGGAGTCAGTGTACACCACTATTCTACAGAAATTTGTATCTTCGATAAATGACAATGATAATAAAATTGCTGTTGCTTCTGCGTATGAAATGCCACAGTAATTAGATAGCCTAAAACTTCTAGATATCTTGATTTCAGGTATATGGAATGCCGCGGCGGCCAGGTTAGTGGCGTCAGCATATGACCCATCAGTGAATATTCCCAGATAATACCGATTTTTGTTATGAATTATATCTGTTGTTATCAGACGTTTTTGATCAGTATCTCCTTTGTCAATACCTCTATTTACCAATGTTTTCAAGACATCCGTAGAAACGTTCGTTTCTTGTAGTTGCCATGGAGGGAAACCTACGGGCTTGATTGACTGTAGTGCACATGGCAGTTGGCCGAGTTCATTGCGCAAGTTTTTGTACTGAACATTAAATGGGAGTTGCTTGTGAGAAGCAACATTAAAGTAATAGTAACTCTGCCAGCTCAGTGGAAGAATGTTTGAAGCCGAGTTTCTATGGGCTGATTGTAGATGAAGACCAAATTTTAGTATTGCTATTTCTCGCGTAATTGCCAGGGGCCTCTCATTGCAGAGCACTTGCAATGCCACCAGGGCGGTGGATCGCAGAGTGCCCGACGCAATGCGAAGTGCCTGGCATTGAATGGTATCAAGTGTAGCTAAGACACCTACGCCTGCGGTTGCGAAAACTTCCTGACCGTAAGAAATACGAGACAAAATTAGTGATCTATATAACAGCATCAGTGTGAATTTGTCGGCGCCCCACGTTGTTCCACTGATTACTTTCATTAGGTTGAATATCTTCTGACACCTTGCCGAGACATCATCTATATGTGGTTTCCATGTTAGCCCCTTGTCCAGAGTAACACCTAGAAATTTAACAGTATCAACCGGTTCAATGATGGTGTTGCCTAAACGAATTGACGTGGGTCGGTATCTTTTCAATTTATTGAATATGATGAAATTAGTTTTGGCTGCGGCAAATTTGAAGCCCCATTGTAACCCCCATTCAAGAACTTTATTCAGATCGGACTGTAATTTTGCCGTTAGGTGTTGGACATTAGAACTAGTTTTAAACAGGGCTACATCATCCGCGAATAGAGAAATCGAACAATTAGAAATTACATTTGGTAGATCATTTATCATCACAGCGAACAACGTGGGACTAATCACAGAGCCCTGAGGTGTACCGTTACAAATAGGAAATGAGCGCGATAAAGTCTTATTTATTCGAATTTGGATGTGCCGGTTATAGAAAAATCCTTTGATCCAGCCTAGCAGTAGCCCCCTAATACCTATATTGTGCAATTTAATAAGAATCCCATTACGCCAGGTCAGATCAAAGGCTTTCTCTATGTCCAAGAAAACAGCTCCAGTAAAATGTTTATGGTTGTTAGCTACTTCATTTTGAATACGTACTATGTGATCGATGGTCCTACGATGTTTACGAAATCCACACTGATGCTGCGACAGAATATCATTTGTCTCTAAAAACCACACTAGTCTGTTGTTAGCCATAATTTCGAGGGTCTTGCCCATATGAACAGTTAGTGAAACAGGTCGGTACGAATTTGCGTCACTCGGAGGTTTATTTGGCTTTGGTACGGGAACGACTATTGCCAGCTTCCACTGAGTTGGCAGAGTTCCTGTTTTGAAGGAAAGATTAAAGATCTCGAGTAAAATAAGTAGGATATTATCTGGCAAGTGGCTCAGTAAAGTATACGAGATACCATCAACACCAGGAGCGGAATTTGTTGTTTTAATCGCATTTTTAAGTTCAATTATAGAAAATGGTAGGTTGAAAGCAGAGTTATCTGATGTAAAATCCAGGGGTGGCATATTTTGTTCAACTGAATTTTTATGGGCAAGGAAATCTGGGTCATAGTTGGCATCTGAGCTGTTACTGCAATATGTTTCCGCAAATAACTCTGCTTTCTCCAAATCTGTTGATATAGCTACACCATTTTTTACTAATGTAGGGATTGTTTTTTGATTGGATGGCTCCCGCATTGACTTTACTTGCCTCCAGATATTACCTATTGGGCTGTATCGATTTAGTTTTTGACAGTAACCCTTCCAATGCTGAGCTTTTGTATCTCTAATGATACTATTTTTTTCGTTTCGAATTCTTCTATAGGAATCGTAATTAAATTGGGTGGGATTTCTACGATATAAATTGCGTGCCTTTTTAAGATTCCTACAAGCAGTTTTACAAATGCTGTTCCACCACGGGACCTTGAGTCTGTCATGACGTGATGGTGGCCGTGAAGGAATACTGTAGTCTGCAGCGTCTGTAATTAATTTACAAATATTTGTGTTAAAGACGTCAATATCAGCATTGGAAATGTTCTGTGTGTCCGCGTGCTTTAAAAAAGTTTGATAAGCAGCCCAATCAGCTTTCAAAAGGTTCCAATTTTTAGGATTACAATTTTGTTCCGGTCGGGACGGGTTGACTTGTCCATTTATGCCTATGTGCACTACAAAATGGTCACTACCAAGGTCATTGTCAAGGTCAACAGCCCAGGAGGCAACACTTGCAAGATCGTGACTTACCAGTGTAAGGTCAAGAGCGCTCATCTTCATTGTGGCAGGGTCCAAGCGTGTACCGGAACCATCATTCAAGATTACCATATTCGTTTCATCTAGAATATCTATGATAGTGGGCGCGTTTTGGCAAATTCTATCTGAGCCCCATAGGTGATGGTGACAGTTGAAGTCACCTCCAACAACTTTTGGTCCTGTAAATTGATTAATGACTCCAACTATCTGGTCCTTATAGTCACTTAATTTATCAGATGTATTGTAGATGTTGAATACGGTAATCTTGAAACCTGGTAACGGCAGAACCACAGCTTGGATATCTATATCTGCGTAGTTATTTAAATCATTCATGATGGCATCATTAATCATATAACTTGGTATGGAGTTATGTACATATGTTGCGCAGCCTCCCCTTATTCCATTTACTCGGTCTTGCCTATG
>WNLI01026127.1:0-11660 GCA_025802215.1 Wirenia argentea
ACCAATGGGAACAGAAAATCCCAAAACTAATTCACGTTTAAACCGTCCTCCAGCCTTCTTTCTTCGAAATCAGGCCTACGGCCTGATAATAAATAAATAATAATACAAGGATATCACTTCCTGCGTATGCTCTGAGGGTATTTTATTTACCATGGCTCTATTTACTTACCAATATGTAGATCTTGAGGCCAAAAATAATGTGGAATAACAGCATGGCCGCCATGAGCACCAGAATCAGTATGAAGTCTATACGTTTCACGTGTGAGTTTCCGACTTGCGTAGAGATGTAGATGAGTATAGCGTTCTGCACAGCATGCAGACCAAGGAAAACCAGGGCAGCTAACACGTATATATCCTGTGTGAAACAATATGGATTAACAGCAATCAATGCAAGTTTTAGGTTTTTAGACACAAAACAAAATATTTAAGTTCACAGTGCGTAAGAGTGTCAATAGTCAGGCGAGCAATCCTCACTCGTAACCGATTTTTTGCCAGGTCTCCACTCTCCACGCATATTAGAACGACTTGGACACACAGTCTGACACAGATATTGATAAATGGAGCATACAAATAGATACTTTGCTATGGCCAGAAATAAAGTCTTTGGTGTTTGGTGTAGTGTAGGGAAACTTCTTTTAACACTATCTCATTGAAAACTTGAAACATTGGTGCAGCTCAAGGGCGCCGTTAATCCAACAAAACTTAAAACCATAATTGTAAAATGATTCCCCTTCTTTAGGTAGCGTACATCAGCTTGAATGTAACTGTAGTCATCTCCAGATCGAACGCACACCGACACACCTACTTCACTAACAACTAACGTAAAATATCACTAACCAATGAAGTAAGGTACGAGATTCGGAGAAGACTCTGTGTAACCACAAGCTTGAACGTAGCTGCAGTCAACAAACTGTGTAGGTAAAATCAGGGCAGCCATAGACCAAACCTTACTCCCTCAAACAGTATATGGGGCTAGCGGAGGGAAGGAATGCCTCCTGGGTGCTTTGGTGAGGTTCACCACCCCAGGTTTTAACGAGTTTTCCTTTTCATAGGTTATATCACTAACCAATGAAGTAAGGTACGAGATGCGGGGAAGACTCTGTGTAACCACAAGCTTGAACGTAACTGCAGTCAACAGTAGGGTGATATTGACGGCTAGACGATCACTAGAGTCGGCAGAGATGGCGTAGCACGAGAACGTTAGCGATGTAATCACAAACTGGGGGGACATTACAAAACATATTATGTCGTATAAAACATATGTCGTGTATTTGCTGTGGCGTTCTTGGACAAGACATTTCATGAGACAATAGGGTGATATTGATGGCCAGACGGTCGCTAGAGTCGGCGGAGATGGTGTAGCATGAGAACGTTAGCGATGTAATCACAAACTTAGAAAACATTATGTCATATACAAAATGGCCTAGAGCCAAAAAATAATACTAGCGTGTATTTGATGTGGTGTTCTTAGACAAGACATTTTACTTGACAATAGTGTGATATTTATGGTTAAGCGGTCGCTAGAGTCAGCAGAGATGGCGTAGCACGAGAACTTAAGAGATGTAATCACCAACTGGGGGAGGATTACAATGTGTGCAATTGACAACAAACCTACACTGTATATCGTCGCTTCGGAGTCAACTAGTCGCATATACAGTGGCCATTTTGCAGAGTACACAATAGTTTACAATAACGTTGCCACATATTTTATAATACTACTCAATTCTTGCTATTAAAAAGCGATCACATGTTAGATATGGCAGTGGCGCAACTGCTGCGCATTGGACTTTAGTGTGAGAGGTCCCATGCTCGAATCCTAACCCTCAACCAAACAATTGTATTTGTGTATGTCTAGTGTGGTCTGCATGATATCAATGTGACCACCTCTGTTGATCAAGCTATAGAAGTGCATATTCTTCTTTGATTGGGTAAGAATTGTATTGGCTAAATTTGGCTAATAATATGATCACGTTGTGGCGTATTGGAAAGATATACCTTTTTGTTATTTTATATCAACTCCTGATACAATAATAACAATTCACAGAAAATAATTATTCCTAATATCGATGGGCAAAAATAATCCATCGAGACCCTCAATGTGATTCGTCCAATCATGAATTTCAATGTAACTGCAGTCCACAAGAGGGTGGCCATGGGTGTGGATGGCGTAACAGCAACATGTTGGACTTTACTGCGAGAGGTTCTAGGATTGATTCCCACTCAGGCACGGAAATTCATACCTAGGTAAACCGTATGTAAACGGCAGCTGAATCTTCCGTATTATAGCACAGTCACATAAGTGTAAACAGACATTTGGCATTTAGGAAGATCTAAAAGTGTGGAGTAGAAATGTGAGGTTTTATTTTGTACTTTTTGAACCAGCTGAAACATTTACTGTATAGGTGTACGCAGTACTGTAGAGTAATTCAATGCCACACTTACCATAATAAATATAACATTCCACACGAAATATCGGGGATTGCGAGCGACTCGGCACTGAATCCTGAGTAGGGGGTATCGCGTGACTTTCTCCGTCTCAAGAACTGTGTGTTCGTTAACGAATTGCACGTGGTGGTAGATCCGCCATTCCTGGGCGTCCGTGAAAGAGTTAACGTTAACCGTACTCAGGTCCTTGTGGTCCTCCTCCAGGTTCAGTTCATCAATACTCAGTTCTGATGTCAGTTGTATCGACAGATCCTGTGGATGGGTGCAATCAGTTTGTTAGTGAATAATAGTCATTTGAGTAATGCCTGAATATTAGGAATTTCAATGGTATTTTGGAGTCAATTGATTGAATGAAATCTCATTCATGTGAGAGATGTATTGCCACATGCACTAAAGGCTGACAAGCCATTGGGGGATTTGGGGCCTCTCCTCGCGATCAATAGTTATACATCTAAACTCGACGAAAGTTAGTTAGTTGGTGGGGAAACTGGAGTACCATGAGAAAACCACCAAATGTGGGCATTAAATTTTTCCATCTTCAATGTCTCGAGGACAGCGTGGAGAAGCCAGTAGAACTTATACGAAAGCTACCGTCCCAGATGCTCAATTTAGCTACTGAACTAGTAGAGGCAAACAGGGCTAAGTTCCTAGTCCATGAGAATTACAGAAACACTGGAAAAATGCCCCACCAAGATTTTGCCACAGCCCAGGTTTGAACCCAGGATCCCAACTTCCCAAGATATCTAGCCGGGCACTCTCCCACTGCGCTACTGCTCCCTTCAGAATATTGAATCTCTTATTACAAAGCGCATGCTAGGGAGATGTAACCTGGACATAGCATTATGCAACATGTATAGGGCTAAACATTCTACACATGCATTGTATTATAACAGAGTGGCGCAACTGCGGCATGTTAAACTGTAGCACGAGAGGTCCCGGGATCAATTCCCTACCAAGCACCAATACATTGTACTTTGTCTGGCATGTATTTGTTGGGTTCTCCATGGGAGGCAAGCCATCTCACTTGACTGCCTCTGTTGACCCATCTGTAGAAAATTATGATTGTGCATAATCTCCTTAGATGGAGTAAACATTGGCTGTGGAGTAAGCCTGTGAGATATTATAAAAGGTACACTGATGCACACTAGCAGCATCTTCCCTATATCACAGCTGCAGAGTCATGTATTGTAAACCAACATTTAGCAAATTGATGAATAGAGATGAAATATCCAAAAAGTGTGCTGTAGAAATGCCTTACCTTTTACTGGACAATATCGGAGATGAATTCTCTGTTGCAATACATGATCTAGCAAATGTATGCCATGCTTGCAATTTAAAAGCCACATTCTGAAAGCATTTTAGAGAGTCCCAGCTTTTATGATTCTTTGATTATATATTATTTACTAAGAACCTGACCTGAACATCGACAGGATAATCCTCGAGCTCCAAGCTCTCCTTCAACACGGCCTGAAACTTCCAGCCCATCATCACGACCGGGAAGTCATACCCAGGAAGGTCAGGATGGACGCTGAAGGTCACAGTCTCCTTACACAGGTCTCCGTCACAGTTCTTTATCAAGAGATGTGGACGCCAGTGACGTTCCTCGTCAAATAAGTCAGCGCTCTGAAATTTTTAATTATGTAAATTTCACAATGTTCAGTCACAAAAATTAAAACAAAAATTTTAGTAGACATCCAATTCCATTTTAAATTCTTGCGAACAAGATAAATCTAAATTAAAGGACCAGATACCCCTATCTTGGGGCGAGATATCTCAGTCGGTTAGGATTTGGATTTGTAATGCAAGGGTCGTGGGTTCGAGTCCCGACAATGGGCATTTTTCGTTCTGATGGTGAGAACATTTCCCTAGACTAGTTTGCCAAGCCTGTAAAATTTGCATTGATCGTACATATTCCCTAGCTCGGGTATGTATTGATTGGGAAGTAAAGCCATGCATATTGCATAATACAGTAATTATAACTATATATTGTAAAAGGCTCGCTGTCCATTTGATACCTTGCTAATGTTTTCACTCGCATGGCCACGATGCGACCGACATTTTGTTGATCAAGGATTCAAGGGTCATTCGCATGAGACGTTAAACTGAGGTGTGTGCGACTGGTAATACCTTAAATGTGTATTTACGTAGCACTAAAACCCCAAACTTTGCTTTACTTTAAGAGATCTGAAAATGCAGTGTCTAGAAATGCCAATACAATAATTATTATCGATAAAATCATGATTATTGGGACCAAAACGTAAAAATAATTGCCAATATAAAAAAATCATTTTGATCGCAGTCCCGCTTAAAAGATTTCGTTACCCAACAAAATTAATTTAGTAACACTAATACTTACACTTCCCTCACAATCGACAAACACCGGATCCTGCCATTTTGATAAGATGAACATTTCTGCCTCAAACTGCTGATTGATAGTGTCAATGGACACGAGGCGTAGGAAGTTGCACTTCACCGCTACACGCACCTGAAGTTTTATTTACGTACAGTCATACACTTAAAAACCACTCTGGATTTAATATCAATATTTAATCATTGGTATAATGGGTTGAGATTTCGATATCATAGCGGGTTAGAATTCTGCAAAATCTTTTTTTACAAGGTAACCGTGCATTTGTGAAAGTAAAGTACAGCACAGTCTCTGAAATTTGAGCGAAATTTCATATTTACTTTTTCCATTTTTCTCCTACTGAGCAACTTCTTGTCACTTGAAGAGAAATCGTTAATTATATTTCACAATATTTCTAGAGGCTATATATCTGTAAGCAAAGGGATTTCCAGTAATACATAAAAAATTAATTTTTGCGAGGGCTAGAATATCCAATTTCTATATCCAATGTAAAACTGACTAAAAAGTTAATTAATACTTACACAGATTGGACGTTTAATAATCTTTTCTTTCATAATTTTTTGCATCGCACCAACAGTATAACCCTCCTGCTTTGATGGTGTGTTTAGAGATATGCGTAAAAGTTCATTGTTCTCATTTAGAGCCTCTGTTAAATTCTTGAAATACCACAAAAGGTGATCGTCAATTGCGGTATTTCTGCTTGACACAGACTTTATTGAGCCTTTTCTTTTTGGTGATGCTTTGCCGCTTTTAAGAGCCTTCTCATTTTTTTGTTTGTTTTTACGATCATTAGATATACGACTCAGTTTCTCATCTTTGTCTGTTTGAGCCATCTCTGTCCATGAAAGAAAATATGAAGTTGAACTCAGTGCATTAAATCAACCAATCGATCAGTCAATTAACCATATCTAATGTTATACTGTACATTATAAAACAACTTAATTTCTACCCAAATATATTTTATATACTGTCCTGTCAACTCTGACGGTAGCAAAAAAAGAAGTCAACATTCTTTACACACAGCTATATTGTGTATAAATGACAATTTGGTCGGTATTCTAATTCTTGGTTTACAGATGACATCACGCATACCCACACAGGAAACAATTATTGTCGTTGTCAGATCGGACAAAAGGTACACCACTATTACCGGTTGTGACCGCATCGGTCACAGTTCGAGTCAGACTGAAACTGTGAACAACCGGGGTATAACTGTGACCAAACTGGGTTTTTTGAAACCACATCGCGGAGGTGGTCTCAACTGGAAACATGCCCCGGTTATGCCTCGGTTCGCTCAATCGGACGATGATTTTATCGATTCGGTTGTAACCGCATCATTTTATCATGTGATATGTGTACCTATGTTATGATATTAATTGAATTTATAATTTTCTATTGTGGATCGCTTAAAAGGGGTTAGGGATTAGTGTATTTGTACTTTAAAAATGTATACATTATTAGCTAATTTATAATATTTATAGCAGGGTTGTTGTTTGTATTTAGTGATAATTGATTTCCATGTAGTCATTCAGCTACATAACATTTATCTATTAAATAATAGGTTATCCGTAGGATAGTTAATAATTAAAAGTGTTATAACAGATGAACAAGTGTTATAACAGATGAACAAGTGGATTTGTATTACCGCAAAAATGATCAGATTTGCGAGATTTCCCCCGCCTGTGCATAACCGGGGCAATCCGGGGGGCATATATCTGGGGCAAACTAGATATTACAACGACGCAATTTTATAGTGTCATAGTGGTTCGTGATAACATAAAAAAATATTCACACGGAAAAAAAACCAATTCTGCTAGCTACTCTGATCATAGGAGTTTCGGTGCTTTAAATGCTAATATAGTTTTTTTTACAATAACATAAGCAGTCTATGGCCTAATATTTACATTATGTCCAGTATAACTGTTGATATAATTTTATGGTATAGATGTGTGGGTGTATAATGTACAAGGGCCTTTAAGATACAAGTATTATTATATGACTATTGATCATATGCTAAAAGTAGCTTTTCAGTAAAAGTACACTAAAAATTACATACGGTGAAAGATAAATACTACCACACACATGTATTATACGCAGAAATAAAATACAAACGTTTTATATTGCATACTGTACACTGTTTTAAAATATATATAAAATTATTTACACAGAAAAAATACAAAAATGCCGGTCATCAGCTAGCTACTCTATAGGGGTTTTCGGTGGTTTAATTCTATGCCAATACGACACATTTTTTTACTTTTAAAAATTTACTTTTTACATGCTCTAATCGTGATCCATAATTATTCAAAAAGTATAAAGTAGGTACACAATTTGTTCTAACATCATACACGCTGTAAAACTTCCTCGCGAACAATTATTTTCATTTATTCTCTATGTGAAAAAGGTACATACATTTAATCAAACTGCCAGATTAAACGAGAAATTACAATTTTGAAAATATCAAAAATGATGGAAATTGGAGTTATATCTATGCATTGGACACGTTAAATTTAGTATAATTAATAGTAGGAATGACAATCGCCGGGATGTAGTACCTCGGCGCATATCATTATTATAATAATAATTCTTTATTTTCAAAAGAATATTTAACAAGAGCCCAAAGAGGCCTCAATACGCTTACCTGAGCAATTTCCAATTAAATTGCAAATTACAGAATTTTGACCTAGTGACCTTTTCTTAATGACCTTGACCTTCAATGACCTTGAAAACAGGACACAGTATATATACGTTGATACTTTTATTAAGTATACCCCATCAAAACATTACATATACAACCGTAAACAAAAATATGTCCAAAAAATGCTCACAGAAGCAAGCCGCAAGCCAGACCAACAAATCTGCTATGGCTGACCATACTACCTGTGAAAACCATGTGATCAATTGGGAGGGAAACGGGTGCTAGAAAGACAAGACGACAGAACACGAAGACATATAAAAGAAGCTATTTCTATCAGGCGACAATGTGAAATTTAGTAGGTGCGAAATTTTCATTGTCGAGTGTCGTGTATTAATAAACGATGAATGCTATTGTGCGCAACCCTTCGTCTATTGATTGGTTTAGTGTCATGTGCTAACTGTTGTCACACTGTCCATTAATGTTCTGCAGGTGGCGGTCTTGCGAGGGGATTATGCCACTCATCAACAGTGATTGAGTAATCACACGACATCATGGGCATGGGATATGGGTTAGTGGCTGCGGCGCGCAGGTGGATGGGAGGGGGTGTACGTCAGAATTTTTCTGCTTGTATTTTGTTCCATATATACGTACATGTCATGTATATATGGAACGTACATGTATGAATGTGCGGTTGTGCACACAAATTTGGTCACACAAATATACTCTTTAGCCCTTTCATTGCTACATTAAATGAATCCCATCTTATTTAGGCTATTCGATTGACTGGATGAATGGATTATCAGTTATCATCCATCACCATGGCAAATTAAATTAACGTCTCAACTAATTTAATATTACGATAAATTAAGTGAATTTAAGAGATATATATTTAATTAGGAAAAAATAATCAATTGAAAGTTAGATATTGTATCAGTGACAGATTATTTAAGAGCTACAAAATTATTATTGCATGAATAATTCACTAATACTCGATGATAATGACCATTCGGACTATAATCATTGTAATTGGATCCGTGCAGATACTTCTAAACATAACTATAGATATTTCAATCCCTACCCCTGGTTAGAACAATCCCCCCTCATCACAGCCAATCATGCTAATTCATTTAACATTGGACATATTAATATAAATTCCCTTCACAATCATCACAATGAATTATCTGTCCTCCCCATTAACCAATTTGATATCCTTTGTGTAAGTGAGACGTGGATCAGCGATAAACATACCAATGAATCATTAGAACTCACTTTATTCGCCGATCCTATACGTCATGATCGTGCCCACTCCCTATTCGACAGAGGAGGTGGTAGTGCGATTTACTGCAAATATGGAGTTGATTACACCCACCTCCCTCAACTTGAAAAACTGTTCACTGAAAATGTTGATACTGTGTGGCTAAAAATCAAAACGCAAAATAAAACATTTATCTTAGGTAATATTTACAAAACTCAGTTTGCCAAAAATGAAAAGTTATTGTCATCAATTCAAAAAGTGTTAATTCATCCCTCTGTCAGTCAGTATGAGGTTATTATTACAGGTGATCTCAATATTGACTGGCGGAAGGAAACCTCCGATAAATCCAAACTTGTTGATATATGTAATTCAGCTAACCTTAATCAATTAATCAATGATACGACGCACGTTGGCCTCTGGAATGAATCATGTATTGACCTCATAATTGCCAGCTCTAGTCTAAAAATTCATGATTCAGGTATACTATTTAATCCCATGC
Organism: Wirenia argentea; assembly: GCA_025802215.1. Taxonomy (NCBI): domain Eukaryota; kingdom Metazoa; phylum Mollusca; class Solenogastres; order Pholidoskepia; family Gymnomeniidae; genus Wirenia; species Wirenia argentea. Next base: position 9,206 of record WNLI01026127.1, read on the forward strand.
ACGGTGGTATAAGATGGCATAATTTTGTTTATATTTCAATAAATTGCAAGTCACCAAAACCTCCTAGGAAAATTATATACACACGTAATATGAAAAGATTTAGTGAATCAGAATATCTACGAGATGCAGGTAATATTCAATTTTCCAAATTATGTTCCCATGACATGTCAGTTGATGAATTAGCCGAATCTCTCGAATCAACAATCACATCCCTTGTAGACAAACACGCCCCTTTCAAGAAAACACGTGTCCGCCCTGACCGCAGCCCCTGGCTCACCAATGACCTCCTCAAGCTAGTTTCAAGTAAAAATCGTTTCTTTACCAATGCCACTTCCTCATCCGACCCTAACGTATGGAATGAGTTTAAGCAATATAGGAACTATGTTAAAAGTACGATTGACAAGGCTAAAAAGGCATATTATTCTAATCTAGTACATGAATCCCCTGCTTCTACAAACAACTGGAATGTAATTAATAAATTAAATCATAAAAATAAATCTTCAAATGATATAAAAGAACTAGTTGTTAATGACACCAGTCTTACAGAACCAATGGATATTGCCAATGCTGTAAATAATTTCTTTAGTACAATCGGATCAAAAATCAATAATGAACTTCTTGAATCTGTATCCCCTCAAGTAAATCAATGTAAATATAATATAGATGGATTTCAACTGCATCCTGTAACTGAGGAGCAAGTTGCCAAATTACTATCATCACTGTCCAATAAAAAGAAAGGAGGAATGTCTCAAATACCCACTAGTATGTATAAATTACTATCCCCCTTCATAATTAAACCATTAACATTTCTCATTAATAGAATAATCATTACTAATACTTTTCCGGATATATGGAGAGAAGCATTAGTAACTCCTCTGCCTAAACCTGGGGATCCTACAAATCCATCTAACCAAAGACCTATTTCATCACTTTACATTTTGTCTAAAATTACTGAGAAAGTTATATGAGGTCAAATGTTTATTGTTCGAATGATTCATTGAGTGCTTGATTCAGCATCATTAATTAGTGATGCGGACTTGATTGATTGATTGATTGATTGATTGGCAGCTGTATGTCTTTCAGAGTCCCACTGCCTGGCACTGTTCAACCGTAACTGTTTAAGCTCTATAAAACAGATGGACCAGAAGGGCTACAATAAAACCACTATTTGCATGTGAGTTTTACGATAATGACTAATAAAAACGTAATTCCTTCGTAGCCTCCGAAGTGGCTAATAGCATCCGGAGCTTATCCCCGTTCGCAGTGCTAAGCGGAGCAATTCAATGTAGCCGAAGCCACACTGCACCGCCTGGACAGGACACAAGTCTATCGCAGGTTACTTTCCGACATTCTCACGCGGCTGGTACACGGATAATTTTGGATGAAAATTGACGGCACATGCGGGGATTGAACCCACGGCTGCCGCCTAGGATCGTGATTGGTTTATCGGCGTACCAGCGCATTAGACCATTCGGCCACCGCGACCCAAATGTCATACGTTTTGGCATATTGCCCCGCGAACGTCGGAAAATTTACCCAGAGACCGAAGGCCGAGGACAAATATGCGTCAGTCAAGGGCAAATATGCCATGCAATACGTAACACCTCTATGAAGTATATCCTCTATATAATATTGAACGATTCTATGTAAAATTTACTTTCCGAAATTCAGCATGTTTGCCCTCCTATTATGGTCCTGGATAGCATAGGCCCCATTATTTAACGATTGGAAATTATATTCCACCAAATTCAGCATATTTTCCCTCCTATTATTTGCCCTGGTCAGATGTATATCGCTAAGACTCTCCTAAAGTGGAATTTACGTGTCGCCGCTTACTGTACGCTAACATAGGCTGTAAGTGTACATATCATTGTGTTGTGATAATAGAGCTCATCGAGCGCTTTTCAGCGATATATAATATGATGGGGTATTGTAGAGTAAATGAGGAGAAAATCGGAGGTGAACTCCCCAAAATGTGTGAAAACCGTGGAATCCGTGATGTCGCCAACAGCAGTCTCTAATTTTATAAGTTAATAAAATACGCAATGGCTCGAGAGTATTGTTTCACTGTGCACATTTTTACTATTGGTATCACAGTACCATGGTGAAATAATATAACTAAACGCGCATGCATATTGCTACTGCGCATATCAACCCCATAATATAATATAATGTTATGTCGCCAGTATCATGAAGACTCCGTGACCAAAGGTTATACGCCCATCATATCTGGAAAATATCATACATGTCGCCATATTTTGATTCCATCTAATAGACGTATGTATTCCCTACATAATTGGTACTGATATGTAACAATATGTCATTCGTTGGAAATCTCACGCAACTGTAGACGGACATGGTAGATTTAAAGAGTCAATAATGGCGTCTCCGTGACCACATTTTGACGCACTTCCAATATCATATAATAAAATATTAAGATATGTATTAATAAACA
>WNLI01026238.1:0-11658 GCA_025802215.1 Wirenia argentea
GACATGAGGCATCTTTGGGACTATGGTACTCAAGTTTGTTCAAATCGGCAAAATCGGCTCAAGGGGGCGTGTCCAAGAGGGCGGTCAACAAAATGACACTATATTAACATTAATTTATGCAAAAATGTTCTCCGAAACTGGTTGACATATGTGAAATTTGGGCTGAAGCATCCTAAGTGGGTCCAAATCGTAAAAATTGGCTCAAGGGGCGGTCCAAAAAATAATTTTACAATTTCTTCAATATTAATATGAAATCATAGAAAAATCTTCTTATCGGAAACCACTTGGCTTGTTGAGCTAAAATTTAACATGAGGCATCTTTGGGACTATGGTGCTCAAGTTTGTTCAAATCGTCAAAATCGGTTCAAGGGGTGTGTGTCCCCGAGAGCGGTTCAAAAATGACATTAACATTAATTCATGCAAAAAATCTTCTGCGAAAGCTGTTGATAGACAGATACAAAATTTGGTCGGAGGCATCCTCAGTGGTTTGGTACTCAAGTCTGTTCACATCATGAAAATCGTCCAAAAGGGGTTCAAAAAAATACTTCAAATTCCATTGTGCATAGAAAATCATAGAAAAATCCTCTTCTCAAAAACTGTTTGTCAGTTTGACTTCATATTTTATCTGAATAATCTTTAGCATCATGTGACTCAAGTTTATTCAATTCGTCAAAATCGAGGCAAAGGGGCGTCACGGTGGTCCAAAAAATAATCTTCAAATCCCTTACAAATCTTCTCCAAACTGCCTGGAGTATGGAGTTACAATTTGACATGAGGCATCCTTAGGACCATGGTATTCAAGTTTGTTCAATCTGTTAAAATCGGCTGAAGGGACGTAGCTAAGCGGATGGTTAAAAAATTACACAAAAAATTGCCTTACCCTATATATAACTTACTTGATGAAACTATTCACTCTTTTTGAGTATGAGGAATCGTGGGTCAGACTTGGAATATACAGGGATGCTAGCAAAATCTTTGCAAATTATTACTTCATATTTCACATTATTACTCATTAGCCTCATCAAAGTTTCTCCAAATATAAGCTGGTGGTGCACTAAAAAATTGCAGGTGAGCGTCTTGAGGCCCCTTGGGCCTCTTGTGTTATGGTATTTTTTTAAATTTATTTTTATTTGGCTAATAACTATTGCTTGTATAGTCCTATTCTGTTTTATATTTGAGTCTATTTTGTTTTAGTTCTATCGTGTAACAGCATTGGTGGTGTATGGCAATGTGTGTTGTTGTGTTTTAAATTAATGTAAAGTAAATAAATTATACTAAAAACCTTTAGTAAACTTTTTCGTAAAAATCAAATTAAATTTTGTGATGACATATTTTTTAGATGTGGAGCTTTTTATTTTTATTTCTATTATTTAGTTAAATTATTAAATGGTGTTTGCTTATAGGCTATTATTTTATGTTTTGTCTATTAACTCTGTTTTATTTTGTTTGTGTACCAGGGACAGTGGGTTTGTGTAATCTTTTTCTAAATTTGATTAAACGAAGCTGGGAATTTGACCATTTTAATTACAACAATCAATACTTTCATTAGGATTTTCCTACAAACATTTTAAACACACATTACATGCATTATGTAGACAATTACTATATTGGCAGTGCTCAAGAATAATTATGTAACATTTAACCGTGCTTTTCGTAATCACATGAGTGTAGTCAAGCGATGACGTCCATGGTAACTGGTTATCACAAGTTGTCAATCAAAATCTGTTTTGTATCATCGGTGTGGATTAGTCAAATTCCAATGGGCGGGAAATTTAAACTTTCAAACGCGACAAACTGTGGCAAGCTGTACCCAAGCTATGCAAATTATGAGGAGTGGCTTGGTTTCTTTTGAACCAGTTGCCATGGAAATGACGTATTGTAATAAAGGTCAATGTTACACAATAGTAACAAAGGTCAAGGTTACACAAACTCACCTCCCGACCCTGCATGTTGGATGTTGTCATGATTTACCCAGGGTGCGTCCGACATCCGACCTGTACCTAGTCCCACGAGTACACCAATCTTCAGTCGGAAGCATCGCGACCGAACCTACCTCACCGTAAGTGTGTTGTAACGTTATGCTAACATTTGCACGAAATTCATTGTGCTAACATACTAACAGGGTCAATTAGCAACTGGAAATTGGTTGATTGCACTTGAAAGTCATTATATATCTCCTTTACTTGCACCGATGTTATTTTTTAACCTCCTCAGTCTTCATAGTTATGAAAAACTATACATATAAATCCCAGGTATAGTACCTATTTTCCCACCTTTCTTGGAATAAACAACGTCAATTTTTATACTATCCACATGTGTTAATTGAAAGATAATTACTTATAAAAATTTAATGTTTGATGATTTGTTTATTCTAATAATTTTGTCAGTAATGGCATTGACAGTATGCTTAACACGCATGTTGCATTGGAGTCGTTGGACCATAACTATAAAATACAGTACATAAAGGCCATAATACTTGTAGATACATCACTTGGACACGGCACCAGTTCCGATTTTCTCCCAACTTTCTAACATTGTTGCTACAAGAAGTCTACAGAAAATAATTAAATAATCCGATAAGAAAAAGTTGCGCACCGATCCTCTGATGTAGACTAATTACATGTAGACTATGTATGGTGCAAGCCCATGTGACCACGATCATCTGGTGACAGAATGTCCGCATGTATGACAAAAAATGCGCGACACAGTGGCTCAATGCGATTTGAGACTCTAGTCTATGTGCACTAATGAAATAATATACATTTTATTTTGTGGTCCACCATCATTATGTGTGGTTTTCTAACGGCACTGGGTGTTGTTTAATTTACTAACCATTCTTCTTACATTGATAAACCGTACTGTACAGTATAGTATGGTATTTTGTAACATCGCCTAACTTAAATTTTATTTTGATATCTTAAGTCAATTTCAAATATACTATTAACACAGAATATTTCCCATTATAACTTTCTGAATATCACAGTGAATTACAACCATAAAACTGATGTTGTCGATCGCATTTGCTTCTTCTTTTAGACTTTGTTTCGAAAGCTATATACAGTCATGTAGGTGACTGTAGTAAAAAAGGAAACAAGGCAATTTATATGTTACGGTGAGCTTTACTTTATTCAAGTCGTGTGTAAAGTTAAAATTTATTTGTTTAATTTATATGTTGCATAATTTCTACAAATCAAATTAATATCAGGCTCGCTATCTATTTAAAACTTTACAATCCATTAAAGTGATGCTGTACTTTCATAGAATTGTATTGTTTCCATGTTGATAGGGCCCAACTAGCACAGGCAAATGAGCCTATTTACTCGACTCATGCATTCATGTTAGCACTATTACCTTACTATACGCAACATACTAAATGATGCTTTTGAATGCTAAATGATGTCTTTGCAAGGACATGTAATGTCGGCGCACAACAGAATATGTGCGATATAAGCCATACCGGTGCCATATAAGCCGTACCGGGAATGTATGTGTTTACTAAATACTAAACGGGCTTATTTTTTCCTGCCAGTTGGGGCCTATCAATATGCAAATGAAGGTACTATGAAGGTACTGTAACAGTACCACACTAACCGTACATATAATGGAAAATATTCTTGCATGCTTTTATTGCTTGTTTATTATTTTGTTCATTTTTACCTTCACATTAATGTTGCTTTTACAGGATAACCACCTTACCCTCTCAGAGAAAAAAGTAGCTAGTCTCAATGCTAAACTGTCTAAGGTACAATATACCCCCGCTTCCGCTTTTGCTGCATGTGCCCATGCTAGGAGTTTACAGTTGTAATTTTGATAATTTGAGGTGTAAAGTGGGAGTAAACCATCCTTCATAATATATAATTTACCACACCTGTAGATAAAATCATAAAGAAATGGGTCATCATGGAGGGTGGTGGATAATGTCATCATAGTTTTGTTAGTTGCATGGTGTAGTTAATAGCTGCGGGAACATCTCGTCTGTGCATTGAGCACTGCAAATTTGAAATTTGGCCATTCCTGATACTGTCAGCTTTAGTAATGGAATACACCGAAATAGTAATACTGTGGTGTACGCAGAAAATTATATGATACTTTTACTTTACTGCAGTTCTTACATATTACATACAAATTCAGCGAATTATCTTAATGTACTTATACATCCAATGATTTCAATATTTTGATATTCATAATACAGTTACGTACTTGTACGTCACATACTTATTACTTATTCTTCAATCGCACCATATGTTCGCTCTTCACATTCACAGTAATAACATAACATTCAAACACAGTAAAAAAATTACTAAAGCTGGTCATATAATTTATGTGGATATTTCATTTGATTAATTGATTAATTATGTATCTGATCTTAAACAAGTGCATGATTAGCTACCTAATCAGGTCAAGAGATGCATACTAATTAATGCTATAGTAATGTTAAGGTCACACGGTGAAGTTTATATTAATACGGTCTTAATGTTAAATATGGTATGTGTACATAAATTTATAGTGTATGTTGTAATTTGGAGTATATAAGCGGCAGGGTTAGCGCTACCGTGATTTTTTCTTTAGCCAAATGATAATAATATGGGACAGTGGCAAAAAATGTCGTGTTTCACAAAAAAATTCTAAAATTGGTTAAAGTCTAACCTATTTTTTGTTCACTTTTTCAGGATGGCCAAAACATTTAGTTTATAAAATATAGTGGGTATGGCGCTAACCCTTAGTAGCTATCATGGTGTAAGGCAAAAATTTGTCTAGTTTTTAAATTAGAAGCTCTAGGTGAAATACGGATATCGGTAATGTATTGACGTAGCACATGGGTTATGCTAAGCTTGGAGATGAAGTTTGGAAAAATAGGCCTGTACAATGACTTTTATAAAGCATGCATAACAAAATTGGAAGAGGGTAGTCTTTGGTAATGGGTACATAATATGATAATATATATAGTACATACTAGTAAACCAATGTAATAGCATCATTCATAGGGTCCTAATAAAACCTAAAAGTATTCGTTATTAGCATCTACAAATATTGAAGATTATAATATTAGTTATTTGTGCAACATATTTTATATCGTTAGGTATGAGTGATGATAGAATTATGAATTTATTTTCCTGTGGCGCTTTGTAATATGTGAATGGTGTATCTGCGTGTATAATATTACATAATTTATAAACATATTTATTATATTGCCTAATATTAGTACATGTATGCAACAAAAAATAAGTATATTGTACAATGTACAATAATAATTGTAATATGACACAAGATGCTATATATCAACTAATTTTACTGCTAACTAAAATTATATTATGTGTACCATGTAAATTTATGTTCAACTAATATTGTTAAATGTCATATAAAACTAATATATTGATTTGTTCTCACTGTAATTAAAAATATGTATTGTTCATTATATTCATTTTATCAAATTCACAAAAATTATTGTACCCAATATGATATCTACCGTATGCTAAACTAACATTCATAACGATTAAAAGTACTAATTGTTATAATTTCACCTGTTTTCAACTATTCATAACACCTTACACCCGTTTGCACACAGGAAAACTAGCATTCATAACGATTAAAGGTACTAATAATTGTTATAATTTCACACTTCAGTGTTTTCAACCATTCATAACATGACACCCGTTTGCACACAGGACGTCCCAGAGTCTACTCCCTCCCGCTCGAATCTCACACCTCCAGTTTTCACTCGAGTCGGCCGCTTACGGTCGAGTTTCATCTTAGTAAGTTGGTCTGAACACGGCTTGAACATGCCCTAAACACGGCCTGAACATGGTGTAGATCTTTGTAGACTAAATTCTGATTATTGTAGCTCTCAACTCTGCTTTACACTCTTGTACAGGCTTAATATTCTTGATCATGTTAGTGATTGGTGAAAGGGGTTTAGTATCTTTTTTTCTACCATTTGGGCATGGCCAGAACATGCCCTGTGCATGGCCTGAACATGGTCTTTGTAGACTGCTTACATCTTCTTGTACTTGCTCAATATACCTGCTCACTTCGGTGAAAAGGGTTTAGTATCTTCTTTCTAACACGGGCCACTTACAGAATACAGCCTTTGTCTTGTAGAAAATGCTTTACTATCTTGTACGGGCTAGCCTACAATCTCTGGTCATTCATGCATGCTGGTGTAAAGGTTTAGTATCTTATTCTACTATTTACTGACACATCATTGCTGCCCTTCTAATATCTTCTTTAAATAATCCTAGAGTTGATATGTGGTTATAAAAATAAAAATATGAACATTACAGTTCTTGTTCTAGTTCTAGAATCTTAAAGTCGCTAGAATCTTAGTTGCTAGAATCTTAGTGGCTAGAATCTTAGTGGCTAGAATCTTAAAGTTGATATACCTGAATTTTTTTTCTAATTTAACTTACAAAAAACCATTGGACAAGAGAATGGGTAAACACCAGTAATTGGCACATTGTATGGTATCATTATGACTGTCATCGTTTCTTTTTTGTCACTGCAATTAAGAGTGTCTGTCTCGCAATAATCTGATGTTAGCTTTCTGCACTTACAATCCCATTATACTTCCATGAACATTACTCTCTCCCTTATAGACTGCTGTTGCTGTAGGCTACACACTTGCTACAATCACATTATACTTCCATGAACATTACTATCTCCCTTATAGACTGCTATACACACTTGCTACAATCACATTATACTTCCATGAACATGACCCTCTCCCTTATAGACTGCTGTACACACTTGCTACAATACATTAGACACATTTGTGCATTTTCATAGTTTAGCATAGTCAGATTCTTATCAAATTAAACTTTTAACATATCAACATAATATACTGCTCTTAAAGCGAGTATGTCTCAGAATAATCTGATGTTAGCTTTCTGCATTAACACTATAGTTCCCAACTTCCATGAACCTTTAGCCTTTCTCCCATAATCTGCTCTAAACACTACACACTTGCTTCAATAAATTACGTAACCCTTTGCATTTTATATTCGTTTTATGAAAACAATTTGTTTTAAAACAAAACTATTTGCTTATACTTTTAATATAAACTCTTTTAACATAACCAACATTATGCTACTCTTAATGACTCTCAAACTCTGTAGGACTGGTACATAACAGCCCAGTCATGTGTGAAGTAGGTTGTAGGTATAGGTTTCAATGCACCTCCTTTCTGGTTTCAAACTAAATAATTATTCGATTTATCGCATGATTATGATTATCCTTTATTACAATTCCACTATAATATTGTGTATATACAGTATGCTAGTGATCCATACAGTCATGGTATTTCCATATAACTAGAAACTACCATTCCTAAACTAAGTAATGAGTTACTAACCCTGGGACCGACTAACAGACTAACACGAAATATATTCCCTAACAATAATCGTAGCATGTACTGTAGATGACAATACCGGTCCTACTAACAATTTCATCCCTCATCATTTTATCATATCTTCATTTCAGTTTAATTAATATTTATATAACATTTACAGGTCTTCATGATTGTACTTACGTATTTACTTTTTAACAACATGTATTAGTTTTTCTACATATTTATTATATACATTTCTACAGGATATTGGTAAATTATGTACATACATGTATTTTTATGTGAATTTTAGGCTGTGATGGAGGGCGACAACATCCGATTGAGTTACAGCCGGGTTGGTAGTTTTATCCAAAACCACCCAAGTTTCTGCACTGCGTTATTGTTTTGTGATTGAGTTACATCTGGGTTGGTAGTTTTAGCCAAAACCACCCGCGTTTCTGCAATGTTATTATTGTTTCGTTGCTAATGCCTCAGTTTTAGCACCTGTTTAAATTTTCTATTTTGCTATTCCACCTCAATATTTGCACTTCATAAATTAATCCTTTTGTTTTTCAATTACTATCCAATACAGACTTACAGAGTAGTGCATATTTAAGGAAAAATATAATTTAATAAATATCAATATTTCAGGTACTGAAAAATCATAATTACTGTTCTTGAAACGGTGGATATTTGAGAATCAATGCTGATATTGTGTCACACTCGATGTTGCACAATCAAGGGATGTAAAACCCATTATAAAAACATCAAATTTGCACAAACCTATACATTTCAGGAAAAAAGCGAAGACAATCTCCTAACTCCGAGCAGCACACCCACACAAAGCAGGAAAAACCGGCGCCGTTCTAATTTATTTAATGTAAGGATTATGCATGTGGTGTGCTGCAAGGTTCTATCCTAGGACCCCTCCTATTCACAATATTCATTTGGTGTGCGGTGTTACCAAAATTTTGTTTTTTGAGATTGTTATTCATTGTAGACCGTAGATTCTCCTAATGAGCCATACTACGACCATGGCCTCAAATTGTGATTGATTTTGTAGTGATACACATGGTGTAGCCTACCCAAAGATTCCTTTTAGAACCCATCTCAACTCCTTGTCTAATTTTTAGTTGGCACTGGTGTACCGAGTGTACAATATGCCTAAGCTGTGATCATTTGGTAAAGCTACGTATACACAAGTTTTAAGGTTACTTATGATGAAATGTAATAATATATTATGTGTCGTAAGTTCAGTCATATGACGCAGCCCCCATCTCCACTCTCTTAATGTTCAATTAGCAAGTCAACCATGTCAGAAAGTGCCAAACCTTTGCCCTGCAACCCATCCTTCACCATTTGCTTTGGCAAATGTGAATAATATGTACTGTACTCGTACTATCTCAGATATACTGATATGTTAAAAATTCATTACATAGATGTACAATTTTATGTATTTTTCACGTCACTAATGGTCTGTCATACACTTTCTTACATGCTATATGTGGTCACTGTGGTGTGTAAGGTATTGCTGCACCACACATACACTATTCTGAAATTGTCCAGAACAGACATTTAAACATTGTGTGAATAGGAGGGGGCAACAGGCCACCTACGCATGCGAATCATATAGCATATTGATTGTATAACACTCGGACATGAACTGTGTGAATGTGAATAATCTGAATGTGAATTATTTGAATGTGAATAATTTGACTGTACTGAATGTACTAACACCTTAATGTATGCCTGAAAGCTCATACCGCATATCAGTTATGACTTGTCGGCACTAGACTTAAGGATTTTATTTTAGATCCTGTTGTGTATTTTTTCTCCAAAATATAAATGACAGTCTGCCCACATGTAGTATTTTATTCTGTAATAATAATGAATGAAGAGTGTGCAGTGCGTTCAAGATTATTATTTTTTTCTGCTGATGAGCACATTGATTTAGTTTTATATCAGTGGAGGTTTGTTGATGAATTGAAAGTGTGTTGAAGTGTGTAAACGAATGATTGTATATTTGCACATACATGATTGTTATAATCTGCTGTATTTTATCGTGCATATAACAGACATAGGAATTGTGCCATATATGTTGTGCATTAACTTCACTTCTTGCATTGTTAGGGTGATATAAATAATATTGTACTTATCCATCCCATATACATTTTTACACAATTGCAACATGTAACTATTTATTTTAACATTTTTTGGCAGGAAAAATGGCTGAATTAAATGAAAACGTTTCAACCAATCATAAACCATGTTACATCACAGTTATAGCATGTCATCCAATCACCATCACCCTACCCTCTTGCACATGCATGTCTTCTGCTCTTTCTTTTTCGCTTTATTAACCTTGTATGTCTTGTTTTACTAACATAACTTTTGATTTACATTTAACTTTATTTTTTGCATAATATAAGTATTAAGTAATCATTTTTTAGATTTTTTCAATATCTATAACTAGTGCATATTGTATGCTTTTATTTAATTAATAAAAAAAGTCAAATCCTCAAAAACAAAATTTTAAAGTAACAAATGAAAATGTACTCCGGAAAATAAGCGCTGTAATAATGATTATATTTAATGTAAAAAATTATTAACAATTAATTGTGATGCTTTTATTTCTAATAACTCCTTTTAATCTTCTTGTTTAGCAAAGATCTGTTAGAAACTTACGTATTTTTACTGTGACATTCCGTGTACATTATTTTTGTTCGTGAAAATTAATATTATGCATCGTGCAAGTTTAAAATATTGTCTGTACTGTATATCTTTCTTGAGATTTGTACAATGTTGTTGTTTAGGCAAAAAAAGGCGAAGAAGAAAAGCAATTACAACAGCAACAATTACGGGTACGGAGTGAAGAACTCGGCAGTGGGCGTGTCATTCCTATAAAACAGGTGAACTACATATACTTACTATACTTTTCCTCGTGAAGCCATCACGTGACCGTAGTGACCAGGGATCGGAAACACGTCTGTCTTCCGCCAATCGCATGAGATCTTGTATGGATTGTATGGTGCATAATTGCCCTGACCAGGTGGTATGTGGATGCCCTCAGTGGTAGACAAGGAACGTGGCCTAGGAGTTGTATGCGACATTGGCGAACAAAAGTAGTGACTGGAGAGGAGTCGCCATGTCGTTGGTAGAGATTGATGGACATGTGGTGGAACCATTTGATTCTAAGGATATGACGCAGACACATACGATGAAAGGCGTTGAGGCGTCGCGAGAGATCCCAGGACTGTTAAAGTCCATGTTTCTGACCCATATACAGGATTGAAAGAACTATGGTAGCCTATCTAGTGTCAAGATGGCTGCATTATTTCCCTGCAAGTTGTTGATCCTGTACATGTACAATGATGACTTAATCTGTCGATACTGCTGCAAGTTATCAAATCCGAAGTGAGTGAGAAAACCACTTAACAATGACTGTTCATATTGCATTATGGTACAATTGTTTAAGTATGTGACTATGTGTACTTCAGTTTGTACTTAAATCAAACAAACAGTAAAAGTATAGAGATTAATTATATAGAAAAAAGTAACATAATATAATTGCACCCTCAGGGCTATTTATACAAGAAAAGTCACGGGTTGAACAAAGAGTGGAAGAAAAAATATGTAACATTACTCGACGACGGTAGATTAACATATCACCCGAGTCTGCACGACTATATGGACGAGATACATGGCAAAGAAATAAACTTGGCGCGCACAACAGTAAAAATTCCAGGTAGGTAATTACTAAACTTTTTGGTCAATACGTGACAAAGTGAACCATAGCCTAACATTCACCATTTCAAATTTCTATTGCACAACCCATACCACCTAGCCAATAACATCACCCAATTGCTTCACATACATACTAGTGTGGCTATAACAACTGCGTCATGTACAGAACAGGTATTAGACCTATGCCATTTACCAATGCATTTTCATCCCTCACATTCTTGTTATACATCCATGACGTATCCAACTGTGCACCATAGACTCTAATGATAGACATATGAGGGTACACGTGCAACGTCATAGACCTCTTGTTCTTTTGCGTAATACCACAACCACCGTGAGTAGGATTCTCGGACTGCCTCCTTTAGTCGCTAAGCGAATACCACCACCACATCTACCACCCTCATAACTGGTGTACCCCGGCACATTACTTCTTGCATACCACATTATCTTACATCTTGTCACACATTTTATATTGTAAAATTGTAAATATTGTACATTCTATTATCATGATTTGGGGGGCAGTAGCTCAGTGGTAGAGTGCTCACTTACAGTGCCGGAGGTCCCTGGTTCAAGCCTGGGCCGCGGCAAATGTT
>WNLI01026349.1:0-11655 GCA_025802215.1 Wirenia argentea
TTTATTCTAAAAGTCCAATTATCTCAGTTCGGCAAAAATGTCAGTTAGTAGGGTATGGTTCTAGCCCCCTCATTTGTGTGTCACTACGGAATACCGCATACAAGTTTCTGATCTCCCAATTTGGATTACATGTATCGCGCGATAGATAATGACACTACCTACCCCATAAACATAATCGTAGAATCGTAAATTTATCACGCAAATAACGTTCATTCCATGTGAGCTACGACTTGTTTGAGTTCTTTCTGTGATAAGTGTACATGGGAGGTAATTTGCGAATCTACACAGTCATATGTACATGTGTGATCTCCCTTAGATACAACATTTTCTAAGAAGGGGAATAATCTGATCGATACATAGCGGCATTAACACGGGTGCAATACATTGATTAATGGGGCAGTGTATGGTCGCTAGAGAAGCGGCGTATCGTTCGAGGAGTCGCAGTTTCGAATCCTGCAAAACAGGGATATTTATCGGGCTGTCAAACCCACGTTTGCGCGATTCCAGTGGACAAATTCTGATATAAAGACGTAATTTAGTATCGAATTTTATGCTTTTTAGCATACTTATTGTAAAAATAACAACTTTGGGTGTGTGGTAGACACTATCGTCTATTACGAATGTAATATTTGTGTCTAACACAAAACAATTTTGTACGATAGGTTAAGAAGTCACCGGGGATGATGCGAGTCAGTCAATCCAACCCGACGTAAATGATGTTATCCTTCCCAATACAGAGTATACAAACTGGAACAACCATTGGAAAAGTACAGGACAGGTATAATTTCGAAATGGATGATATGCACCCCTTAGAACTAGGGTAACGCGGAATTTTTCAGTCAGTTACGACTGCGACTGGAATGAATGCCTCATACCGCTTCATATTACGACACATCGAAACATGTGAGCTACGTTATTTCCATCCGTCAATGAATAACGCGCGGTTATTGGAAGTACCGTATTCGGTACAAAATGCTGAAGATTTCGACAACTTCATTAACGCTATCCTACACGAAGACAGGGAGGAATGGGCGAGACTACAAAGAGAAAACACGAAGTGGTTCGTGGTTCGAGTAACTAATGTTACTGTTTATGTGACGATCGACTACGTAATATGTATACATACTACTGCCGTGAGCAGTATCAGATTCTGTTTTCTGAGAACAATTACAAAACAAAAATAGAAAATATTTACACAGATGAAAATACAAAATCCTGGTCAGCATCTAGCTACTCTGGTCATTAGAGGTTTCGGAGGCTTAATTCTATAAAATCTAAACACCATTTATCCTACATCAGCACTACCAGTGCAATAAATATGGGAATATAAGAATAAGTGGATAAAGTCGGAAAATATCACGTGACCTATTGGATTACCTGCTTCTGATTGGATTAACTTACAGTGTGGCATCTTTTACCCACGGTGAGTACCAATAGTCTGTGTTACACTGTGTTATTTCAAGTTATAAAATAAACACACTCATCTAACGTACTTTTTTGTCACCTATTCTTTTCTGTAATTGCCATGCTTGCTTTTACAAAATAATTACTTGTTATCCGTGCTTGTTATCCGTGCTTGTAAACAAGTTTTGATTAAACATCGACATTGTGTCTGTCCACGCTTTCTGTTGAAACGAAACTATCGAAATATGTCAAGGGAAATAATACACTTTTCGTGCAATCGCAATTCCCACAATGCACGATAACGTCCCTTTAACACAGGCGTTGTATTTAAACCAAAAGGAAGTTGGTCATATTGCGAATTACTCATTTTGCTAGGAACGCGGAAAGTTCACACATTCACTAGGTAGTAGGTACCACCACGGTATACAATGGTAGGTAGGTATCACAAACGAACACTAATTATTACAATGAAATAAAGACACAGTCAGTCTTATCCATAAATTATACGGCCAGCGCAACAGTATTGATTTTGCAGTACAGTAGTAACGCGCGATAAAGGGCCATAATCTACACATTTTACTAAATTGATCGCGGCGTTCGCGATGGTTTTTACGTCCCTTTACCACTCGAACCAATCTCGCACTGCCGTTGTAAACGAGATCGATATGTCGAGCGTTTCTCTCCCTTTAGCATGCAATTCTCTACAGTTCTCTGTTCATATTTGCGTGTATAAATAAATGTCGGATAAATTGCTCGACGACACCATTTGTATAAAATGAAATACGATTTAATTTATTGAATTGGTAAATCTAAATCAATGATTGCAAAACAAGTATAGTGTTCATTGCAATATGATTTTTTTTTATTCTGTGAGCGGGTATCCCGTTGAGTTTTAGAAACATGTTTAATATTATATAATTTGCTTGAAAATTAACGCAGGATATTTTAAAATATGACATTGGGTAAACGCAAGTACTGTAAATATAATTATGTTTTACGCCCATAGGTATTTTTCAAAATAGTATAATTGATTAAAACTCCATTACGTTATCATAACACGTTGTAGCTATCCACTTGAAGAGCAATTCTATTTGTAAAAAGGGCAGTAGGCCACATGAAGTGAGAACTATCGTTAGGCTTAATTTTAGACATACATCATAACATAAATATATATTTTACAGTTTACATAATACCAAAATTATTATATTGAAATTTGCAAAAAAAATCCTACAATACCGAAGGCCTAGTTATATGGGAATCCGCACCTATTTACCCGTCAACTATAATTATTTTTAAAGTATAATATATCATATATGTAACCGAATTTATGTAACTGCCAATGATATATTATACTTTAAAAATAATTTTAGTTGACGGGTACATATATGTAACCGAATTTATGTAACTGCCAATGTTATTATTTTGTTTTCAAGGCAATATAACCAAAAATGTAACCAAGTATACGCAATATAAATTTCAATCATTACAAATTTATTACAGGTTTACTTTATTATTTTATATCTCAAAGTTGCTCGTATATTTATGGTATGCATTATATTACATTTACATCCTTTGATATGAAATTTACAGCATAAAATGTAACTCGATGTCATAAAATGATTTTTATCAAATCTTCATCAATATAAATAATTGACATAAATTAAAGGCACAGTCATGTAAACTTATTTAAGGAGATACACTAAAATGCAAAACACCATAAATATTCCGCTGCCGTACGTATCAACAGTATCGCATGTGACCGAATGCGAATTTAGTAGGCCTAGTCCTTGGTCGCGGTGTACTTTTGGGGTAATCCATGGAAGACAAAATTTACTGTTATAGTAACAATCCTCGACCGCACCCTTCCACCACTATGAAATCAGTGAAGATATCTACACATCGCAAACATACTTTAAAAAACAAAACAAAAAATATTTTAAAAATATCACGACCTGTTAGGAGAAAATAATTATCTTAAAATTCAGGACATAGATATTATTGTTATCAACTTATCCATGCAGAATACACACAAGACAAAACGATTCGAGTCTGCGTGTACTGTACAAAGGGAACGTCGTTTCTAAACATAATCTAGTAGATCGTAGGCTCGTAGACATTTTAATATTTACTTAGGTTTGAAACATTTAGGCTTTGTAAAATCGCTTTAGTATAATGTATATCAAAAGAAGAGAGATGTAATGTCCCATAGATTATGATAGCAACTAGCCGACATGGGTATTAATATCACACACCCGTACAGGCACATGGCTCCTAATGTTCGCATAAAATCTCAAAATTCAGACCAATACACGGGCTAGGACTCATTAAAATGCAATAACAACACTACAAAGCACGTAGAAATGATATATTCGATCCATTACACTAAAAGTTTAAATACTTTTTTATTGCTATCTTATTGCTAGATAGGCACAAGGTTATTATTTTACATACAGTATTTCAAGTAAATTACAAAGAAGCGACCATTTAAATAAATTGACATAGTCAGTGTATACACTCACGATACACTCGCGTCAACCGGAATCATTGAAGAGAGCATGTACTCGTGTACGTCTTGTGGTATCATGACGAAGTTCCATTGAGCTTTATAAAATTGAAACAAATATGCAATCGACAAAACTCAAAAGGTACACCATGATAACCACTCGAATATATACAAATCCCAATTATAGTTAGGCTATATACTATTCATGGTTGTATAGGAAACTACCAGCATAGTGTTATTCCAGAATGATGGATACCGTTAAAGTTCCCACTGCAGTAACTTCAATCCACACTTTGATGCACCACGACAACAGCCTTAATACCAGAAATGAAAAGAGTTTTTTCACCTTTTGGACTACTCTATGTTTCACGAATGTATTAATTAGTGTTCAGATGTGGTAGGAACGTTGTGTTTTGGAGGCAGAATGGTGGTCCAGTCTGGTGTGTAGTGGGTTTTATGAGAGATTCTGGTATTCGACGATACGACTGTAAACTGTGGTCCGTGGTCGGTAACGAGGGATACCGGTATGCCAAAAGGTAATAAGCTGAATCACCTTGCAGTAAAAATATGGTGAAGATCTTGTTAGAAAGCATAGATATTATACAATGCAAAAAGGTTGAAATTCTGGAATCACTGGGAACTTATCTGGATAACTGTGACTTTACGCACGGCAAAGAAGTTACGGTCGTAGATGACATCTTGCAATGGGGATAGGATTTCGCCCAGTTGGGTGACCAGATACTCTCCATGGACACGGTACATCAGTAAGTTCGAAGTCGCATCGTATTCGTACGTAGTGACAATGTAAACATCGTCACCAGGTAAAGTCATTTTGACTGTCGATGTATGAAAAACAGCGATGAATTCTTAGCAACAGTTAATAGTCAGTGCTTGAAAAGCCACTGGTGTGAGACAACAGAACGAATATTGAATCCAACCTCTCAGACCACATCGTTATTCCTGTGTTGTTGCAACTTTAGTCAGTATAGTTCCATAGAATGTTAAACAGATAGATGAATTACAACATTATACATAATATTAGTATGAAAAAATGTTCTCCTTTTGGTATACCAGTGTCCCTCTTTATAGACCATGGTCCAAAGTTCACAATCATGCCGTCGTGTATCCGAAGCTCTCATAAAACAAATCACGACGATACTCTGCAGTCTGCATTACGGTTATGTTGTAAGATAGGAAGAGGAAGACCAATATGACAGTGTGGCAACGGTCAACGCCAAACGACACTGGCCTGAGCTATTGGTGCTCAAACGTCACACGACACTTCGAAACGCTTGTGAAGCTTCCACTCCAGTGTGAAGATATTCTGCGTCATATTCTGCTTTCATATATCATGACATGTCGTACATGTACATCATAGTTATACGTGGTTACACTATGGCAGCAGCTATTAAGAAGAATAGAACCGTGTTTTGTCCTTTTGATTTTCATTAGGCTGGACCTGAGTAGGTAAGGCCAAACAAATACATCGAACATCTTTCTCTCGCCATGCATAGTACTGTATATCCATAATAAAAGAACTGTATATTTGTAACAGCGGAGATTGAAATTGTACAATATGTACTATATAGCGTATGTCTAATCCCATAAGTACAACTTATCTCCTTACAAAACATAATCCTATACAGTCATGGTATCACGTGAGTCGTCTTGGGTATTGTTGCCATGCCAACCGCATCGCGTATCTTAATACATGTTCTGCATAAGGCTTCTTGCACTATGCGAAGCGAACATGGTTATTAATAATGAAAAACTAACTATATTAGGCCTACCTAATACTAACATATATGAATGGCGTCTGTAATACGACTTTGGGTAACTGTTTCTCTCTTGTTGGGTATAGCTAGCATATTGACTACTGACTAACTTAGTAATCAAGCTTGTGAATTAGCCTACCATGACTCAAAGGACGAGGACTCACATTTTTTTAGTTCCTAGTCTAGAGGAGATACCAGCAGAGAATTTGATGAGTGGAAAACCTTGCGAAGACTGAAAACCCTCCCCATCGGTGAGGCTCAGCTCCGATCATCGGTTGGTCTTCATTGTAGGAGAGGGTAGATTGCATTGGACCGTGGCCGAAATCTGAAATGTGTGGTTCCTCCTGTATACACCTTTTGTGCCATATTGTAACCACGAGTACAACAGGAAAACTGTTGTTTGTTATTAAAATTGTAGTTATTTAAACCTTCATCACCAAATGTTGCATATTAATTTATATATAATGCTAATAATGTTGATGCCATTTTCAGATGCTTATTTTACAATCTGAATTAAATCTCTCGCTGTGTATTAATTAATTTAAAGTTAAATTAATTCAACTAATTTTATTAATTTCCTGCAATATACTAGGCCCTATGTGATAATTTATTGTGAATCACAGACGGTCTAATTATCATTATAATTTGACATAATGTTTAAATGTTGCAGCAATTGGGACAGTTATAATAAATGATTATAGTTGTAATTTATAGTACAATATAATTCATCATTATTGTAAATTTATTGTAAACTACGAGCAGATAGCCATACAGCATGCGAAAATGCAATATAGTATTTCCATAATGGCAATTGGTATAAAACGTTTACATGGCAGCAATTAATTACTTAGTTGATTAACGTGCATGTATTAATACATCATGTATGTATTCCAGTTTCCAGACATGTTATTGTTCTAAAATGTATGTCTGTCTGTCAGTTGAGTTTTGTCAAATTGCAAAATTGGAACATTGTTTGTTATATTCTTTGTTTGATGAATGGAATTTTTGTACAAAAGGGTTTTTTAAAAATGTGTTCCTAAATCTTGTTGATCGAAAAATGTGAATGTGTTCGCGATCACACTAAGTATTATATTGTTTGTCCAAAACTGTATTTCCCCCAAAAATGATAACTGGTACAGTCTTGTATTCATAAGTTTCATAGACTGAGACACGGAGACACCTGGATGGACGAGGATGACTCGAATCTACTTCATATATATACCAAGAGCAATTATATTTAATGTAATGTGTCACAAGTCTAAGATATATTTTTGCGGTAGTTAATTGCATGTGATATCTGGAGCAACATGTGATATATTATTGTTGCACGTTGTATGTCCTATGCTGTATACAACATAGCATACGGTACTGTAAAACAGTCAAACATTGTAAAGTTGACAGTAGGCATACTATGTCTTACTTGTAAATTGTATCATACTGCAGACTACTACACTATAGTAGGTAGTAGATTTGAGATTTCTCAAAATTTGAGACGATGATATTACTTTTCATTCTCCAAACGCATAGTACGTGTTTACAACAAAATGTACTTGTCTCAGACCTTTTAACAGTAAATGCCTTGTTCTTACATTCGGTAAATATTCCACCCAGTGACAACATCACATAAACTTAACATTTCGACACATTAATACGATTTCAACCCGATTTCGACCACGTAAACAATTGTAATATCACCCTGAGCCGTGATAAACTCAGGTTTAGTGTAATTGACTTTTCTAACAATTACATAATACACCTCCAGCACTAAAACAAATCCAATTAATTATTTTATTGTATATCGTTCAATTGTGTGTGGAATATTTATGAGAAAAATACACTGCTGTTATATCACTAAGGGAAATAACTCTGTTTTCATTATAATATTAATCGTATTAATTTAACACGGATAATCTCCAAAATGTAATCGTTAACTGTGTGGCATAATGATTATAGTATTATAGATTTATAGTATTGAAAATACATAATTAATGTTTTTGTAATTATTTATTAGTTATTACTTATTAGGACATAATATTAGCTTGAAACTTGCAAAATAATGTACAAAAACCCTGAATTAAAATGATTTAGACTGCACAACTTAATTAACGTACATTAAAACTATAAAGCATTATACAATCACTAACTGTGACATAATAAAAAATATAACAAAATGAACAAAGTAATTAATTTAATATGTCACAATTTCACATTGTCCATTAATCTAAAAAACACAATAAAAGTTATAATATAACGATAATCGAGATATTATGGCTAATAATAGCTATACAGATAAAAACAAAACACGCCATTTTGCTGATTTTATGCTAAAAATGCATTTTTAGTTGGTGATTTAAGATAAAAAACATAAACAAAAAACTCATAGCTGATACGAATGGAGAAAATACATAAAAAACAACATCCTTTGTTCGTGTATAATTATGCACACAAATTGGTGACATTTTTTTGTACTTTAACCTAAAAATGTCATTTTGGAAAACATTGCTACATTTTTCGCACCTACATTAAAGTGACCTCACAGCATAACACAATCACTAATATTATTCAATGCTAATTAATTAACGCGAGACATAATGCAAAGGTGAATATACTACTTGTAATACCGTATTGTGAACTTACTCGCCAGATTTACATTATCAATATTCATCAAGAATAACACAGTATAATTAATCAATATTTTGAGTGATATCTCCAATTTTGTTTCTGAAATCCGTACGATTTCTTATCCTTGACAGTCGAATCGCTTTATGCAGGACTGTGAATCATGTGATGCCCGATGCAAGCAATCCTTGTCCTACGTTAATAACAAAAAGACGTCCGTTATCCGACCTAGTTATCTTTGGTAATCCAAAATATGGTTTCACGCTGAAGATTGTACGAGTAGTATCATGCTCAGGTATACATAAATACTACAGCATCATGCTATAGTATGTATGTATACATACAGTTATGTTATATAGCCGAGAATGGTATAATAACTACGGTTTGGAATTACTAAGGTTTCGAAGATTTGATACCATTTTGGTCAGTTGGGTCATTCTACCTGACATTAGTTTTTATCCAGTGGTGTTTCTCCAGTGGTTTTTATCCAATGCCCTAGAGTCTGTAGTCTATAATTCTAGTCTATACTAGTACTGTTTCGAACGTTCCTATTGTGAAAGTTAATTCAACTTTAGCCCTACTGAACGATTACACTCATGTTGTGAATGAGAAGCAATTCCATTCGGATATTTCTACGATGACCTCGTCCTAAACTTTTTGAATCCTAAGTTCGATTGCCATTGTGTCGAAAATAACGCAAATGTGTATATATTCAATGTAGATAATAATGTTTGTAGTATTATTACGTACGTAGGTATACACCTACGTAAACAGTCATGCGCGAAGGCAAAACTATCTCAAAACTAGGTTATGCCAATTGTTGAAGTATCGACATTAATTACGGAGGTATAAAGTTTTAGGAGTATTTTAATTATAGTACCGGGTTTAGTTCTGTTTTATCCCCACATTTATTTCTCCGTGAACCCAGTTCCATTGTGCGACGACCGAGCCGAGGTATTTTATTTTCGCAATTTTATATTCCATCCCGCCGACCTATCAAATTACCGAAGGAGATTGAATTTCTCGGGTATGACATAAAAACGAATAACGATAGAAATTCGCAATAGAATTAGTCGTAATGTTCGGTAATGTGTTTACTTGTACTGTTGATTTTAAGTGAGATTTTTTTGGGATTTGAGATTTTTTAGTCGAGTTTGTTTAATCTGTTTTATTGTACAACATGCAGCTGTGTGTGATTTCAGTTTTATCATTCCAAGACTTTTTTCGAAGTGAAGCACCTGCTATGTAGGGTTCAGGTTCTTTTAATAATGAATTACGTACTAAATACGAGGAGAGGATTGTGGTAGGATGGTTTAAGTGAGGGAAAATGGTACGCGGTAGGGCTATACATCAGTGCAGTGACTGCTCTGTGATGATGGTGTGGGCAGATAATTATGTGCGAGTTCAGTCACGTGTATACTGTATAGGGAGAGTGTTCCGGAGGATGTGTCAGAATGCAATAGGCATGTACGTAAATGTCATCGTAGAGCTTAGACGTGTTTTCCGTTATACCATTATGACTATATTATGTCCAGAATAGTGTCATATGATCATATCATTCAGTCCATGTACGACTTGTGGTCACATTGGCCATATTCAAAATAATCAAATCGGGGTAGTCAATTATTGGACGGGGATTGATCGGTACAGACTTGAAACCGGTGGCACTTCCGGTATATGCCGGCGCATGCGTTGCGGAGGCAACCACACAATAGCCACTAATAAGGTCCTGGGTGGAGAGTTGTTACTCTTTAATGGCTGGGGTGTGGGTGTGAGCTCTGGGCGACTCGCAGGCCCGGCTAATTTCTCCCACTTCCGGTTTAACAATGTCGGCGGTATGGATCGATGCAAGGGAGAGAAGCAAGTATGACGTTTTGATTGTGGCGCTATGATGGCTGTCCACTGATATGCGAGAGTGAATAATGTACTTCTGATGGCTACATGACTACGTGTCCAGTGATATGGGGTTTTATAATGGCATAATAAGGTGATGAATGTAATACTATACATAAAACGTTCAAGTTATTACAGTCAGTGGGCTGCCTGCATTTCATGATTCTCAACACGTACGAGTGAATGTTTGTTCTTGGAATCAAGAAGTAAAAATAGTAAAGTTGTAAAGTATTATACCGTCTTGTTACTCCAGTCCGTGATTGTAAATTTACACATCACTTTGTCTTTTCGTTCTCTAGTGTTTCTTATGTCTTGTTTCCCTTGTTTATTACACGTAAACGTTCCCTTGTTTTCTTCTTGTATGGATTAAAATTTTATGTACCACTATCTTCTCATGTATGTATTATAATTATGTCCCTTTGTTTTGTTTCTCATATGTGTATTACATGTTCCTCTATCTCGTTCCTCTTGAACATGAAACATGTCAACCTGTCGTGTTCCTCTTCTATCTGTTATTATGCCTTGTTCCTCCTGTACGTGTACATGCCCCCTGTCATGTTCCTCCTATATTATGTCTTTTCGCCTCGTTTCTGTATGTATTAATGTCTCTCTGTCTTTTTTCTCCAGTATAATATTACAGTGCACGTTCTCTGTCGTGTTTCTCCTGTATCCATTGTATGTTTCTCTTCTGGTTTGTTTTCTCATAATGTGTATTAGGCCCTATATTATGTACATATGTCTTTGTCCATTGTATGTAGTGATGTCCATATGTCTTGCACTGTATATAATATTGCTTTGTTATACCGAACATGTGCATCGGTCTAGCTCGATCAGCAAAAGTGGTAAGCACACATTTGAGTAGTGAGTACAGACTGTTGTTGGTGACAGTTTTGTTTTCTTTTTGCAACATTTTCCGCATATATATACAAATATTTAAACTGGAAATGCATAATTTCAAAAGACAAGAGTGTCAAATGAACACTTAATGCACAATGTGCATCAAAGGCAATTACAAATTAATGTAAGCAGACTGGATGTCATATATAACGGTATCAGTCACTTTTTGTCATTTTGAAACAAATTATGTATTTTTTCGAGTATGATAACGATTTTAGCTGTTAAATATAGTAATATATTCACAAGTACATTAAATGAGGAAAGGTCAGGAGTCGAGGTAGAGAATAGCGTTTTATATGGCCTTTGTTGTGTCCTTAATGTATATAATAGATTCACAAAAACATCACAATACAGTCATTGTAATAATTTCATTGCCATTTGTTATGTAAATGCGGATAACTCATCGTAATATTTAGCCGATTTCTGGCACGCTTATGTAATACTAGATTCCACTCCGTAGATAGATATAGCTTCAATCATATATAATGCATTCATCATGAAATAAAAAAAGTAGAAACTGCTGAATATAGTCATGTCAACTCATACAGAGAGTTACATCCGCAT
>WNLI01026459.1:0-11654 GCA_025802215.1 Wirenia argentea
CTTGACCCGATTTTGACGAAATTAACAAATTTAGGTCACATGACCCCAAGGATGCCTCAGATAAAATTTGAAGTCAAGCTGACAAACGGTTTTTGAGAATAAGATTTTTTAAGGAAATGTTCACGCGGACGCGGACGCGGACGAAGACGACGTACGTCGGACGGCTGCAGATGGCAAAAGCTCAGCAGGTGAGCTAAAAATACAGTGAACAAAAATCAGCCGTATAGACAAAATGAGTTTGATGCAAGAAAAAAATCAATCATACACACAGTAGGATTACACACAGTCCTTCTGTACATGGTATGGTTTGCACAGAGTAAAATAGCGATATAAGGCATAGCATAGTATTGTTACTAAAACATTGTAGGCCTACATATACCACCATACAGCATAATAACATTTATTTAATATTTCAGGATGGCACATACACATCAGCGGCAGTTATAAGAGCGACAAAGCGAAAGCTGAAGTTAGCAGCAGCTAGGCCAGCTACAGCAGAAATAGCAGCACCACCACCACCTAAATTACCTGCACTCACACTACCTACAATACCCACACATACCCCTACAACAACATGTACCGTTACACGCCCACAAACATCTACCACCACCATCACCTCGCCTATAACACAAACTCAACCACTACCTACGATACCACCAACACCAACACAACAAATACGTAGGGGTAGCCATGTACCCAAAACATACGCGATAGACAGTTTTCGCAATCGACAGCGAGAGACGGATGAACAGGTCGAGGGAGAGCAAGAGCCTACCGCTTCACCAAACCAATTGCTGACTCAATTGATGTCGTCATGGGAGGAGCTCAGTGAGACCTGCAGACAAAAAAATGAGGTATTTTTTGTAAAAACAATTGGAAAAGATATACATGCAGAGAAACACAGGCACATGAACGTAGTTCATAATCTTACTCACATGGAGCAATTCACATCACATGATGGCAGCATTCATTCTGGGCTAATAATTATGTCAAGATGCGAGCATGACTTGGCGAAATACATAGAAAAAATGCCATCAAAAGTAATTCCTTCATAGCCTCCTGGCTAATAGAAACATGGGCTTATCCTGTTCGCAGTGCGAAGTGGAACAATGCAATGTAGCATAATATGCAGTATATAGCCGAAGGCACACTGCACCACCTGGATAAGACACTAGGCCTATCGCATGTTACTTTACGACTTTCTCATGCAGCTAGTACATGGAACAGTCTACCAAAATTTTAATTTCTGGGTAAAAATCGACGACACATGCAGGGCCTTGGGGACTGAAGGAAAGGCTGCCACCTAGGACTAGGATTGTCATAGGTTTATCTGTGTATCAGCGCCTTAGACCATGCAGCCACCGCGAAAAGGAAAATGCCATAAACACTACAATTAGAGTAAAAAATGATCATATAATACGAGGATTGTATAAATAATGTTCCGTCATGCCATTATGTTAAAATAATTATAAGGAGACAGCCTTGATGTAATATTGGTCACAGCAAAACTTGTTCTGGCAGTTTCCCTGTATTCTGTATTACTGAAATTACATTGTGTGAAAGAACTTACCGCTGCTTGCCTCCAGTGGGTAAATCGAGCATCTGACAATGGGGAAGCTTTCATAATGAATTCTGCTGATGTCTTCCCACAGTCTTCATGGAAAATGGAAAAATATCCTCCCCAACATCCAGTGATTTTCTTCTGTTTGGGTTTCGCCACCATGTTACCATCAATCACTTTATACGTCTGTAGCCTATGTGTTGAACATAGATTAGACACGGACCCGCCAATTACAGTGACTGCTTGAAATGAGTCGCATTCGCACATGTCATACCATGATTATGGTCGCATTCCTCTCAGGAAGAAAACAATCTGCAGCTATTATTAGTAGTGTGGTGAAAATATGTGAGAAAATGCATTATGTAATGTGTATAGTCATGTAGAAATAAAAAAATATCTGGAGCACATTGTTTTTGGCCTCCACAAATTTCAACCAATATGGTTTCGACTTTAGAACGGATCTACGCCCATGTGTCCTCTCAAAGTGTAATATTTATTATTTACTGTCCTCTTTCTATATTCTCAGGAAAAAATCGATAACCTCACATTAGAGGAAGCTGTAGCAACACTTCGCAGTATCAACAAAACTACACCACTGGACCTAGCATACCACCTACCGTCGCCCCCACCACCTCTACCGACACGTGCAGCTCCTTGGTGCGTTTGTGGCAACTGTGAAGTGTTGCCGGATCCTAAAGCTAATTTCTGCTGTGGGTACGCATCAGCATGTCTGAACAGGCATCCCAGCTTTCAAGCAGTGGCATGCCGCTCGGACGTGCTGATGGCCCACTGTGGAAATTTCAAAATGGCCCACTACGATAGAAGTATGGTAACTTCAACCGCCATCAGAGCCGGCGCGTACAAAAACGCGATCATGTGGCAGTGGGGATTTTTGGGTATGTTTTTTTTGTACAAATAAAATATGAAATTTGAGAAATATAATGAATGAAGGACACAAAAACAAATTGATTGGCTGCTACAAGGACACGTACAGTAAGTATAATAACAATATATTATAAGACCAGTTCATTTACATGACCACTAATCAATGTCCAAGTAGGGAACTGGCATATACTAAGTAGTCCCACTGATAGCCAAGCATAAAACACCTGCGACAAGCATAAAACGTTCTGCGACCAGAACGGTGATTTTGCAGCGAGTTACTGCTTATCTGATCCTATAGGATCGCTTGTCAATTTACTAACGTTCGTTCTTGGCATATACACCAAAATTTAAATTGATGCGCACGTTTATATATTCTGCTAAATCAATACAGCTTTGAAAGCGTGGAAAATCACCGTTTCTTGCAGGATTTGAACTTACGACCTTTTGCTTGATATACACTAACCTCTACAGTTAGCTCTTGACGAAATGATATAATCATAACAAACAGCACAAAGGAAGGTTAGTTTCACATGGCCGATATACACCACAATATGTTATAAACAGGATTCAAGAAGAGGAAGCAGCTACCGAGTTGCTGTTTATGTCAAATCAGGCAGCATTTTCCCGAGGAGAGTGGCCACTATAAAGGATTCGAGACTGCAGAATGAAATCTGGTTAGCAATACTGATCAGCTACATACATGTAATACAGTTGCTTTACTTACTCACAGTTACAGCGGAGGTTGTGAACGATGGTGAGTAATCACCACATGGGGCCTCGGTTCCCTTGCCGCATTCGGCACGAGTGTGTCCAGGTGTTGTGACATGTCCGACCTGTCTACGTTGACCACCCCATAAGTCTCTCGTAAACATGTCTCCATCATTCCTGTCATTTATGAATAAATATAATGTAGGATTGATTCCTTTCTCAAATCTAGGGGAAGTAAATAAATAAAAAATAATGTGTGTATTTATATACCGCACTTTTGGAATATGTCCATGGTGCCATGCAGGAATCTCGCAAATGATGCATGGGAAGCCCGGGGAAAATCTATGGTATTTGCAGGCGACCTCGCATATGAAAATCTGCAGCACTGACCACTGCACCATAAGACCCATGCCCACTTGGGTGCAAGTTCGCTGCCATCTCCCACTAAACCAACAGGTGGGAGATGCATAGAGCCAGCCCCAAAAAGTGGTTTAAAACATGCATCAAGCATTAGATCAGTAAAAACTACACAATGCAATTATTGCATATTTTTCCGGATTTTTTTACATCTTTGCCTTTTTTCAACAAATACTGATAAAAGCTCTGTATCAACATTCAGCAATTTTGAGTAAACTATAGGCTAATACCCATACAAATGTACATAAATGCTCTTTCAGAATATATATAAAAATAATACTGTGTAGCAATACATTCACTGACAAGTTATCAATGTTTATAAAAGGGTTACTACGTATGGACGACTCTGTAGGCTACGTATGCAATAATACACATGGCCATAGCCTATATAGTGGCAAAGTGCATGCAGGTGACATGGTGCACGCCATAAATTATAATATCCATAATTTAGTCTCAAAATCCAAGACATTTCTCTGTTTTTTTTCTTCAAAAATAACCCACACCCTAAAAATGGGAGATAATCCATGATCCTCAGATTTATTTATGTAAAGGGAGGTGATACAAAGAATTGGTGAATACCTTAGATTACAATATTAGAATAATGATGTACAGCATAATGTGAGAGATGAACATAATTACCATTATGTAGTAGACATACAGCTTGTAAGCAGGTGTAACAGAATCACAAGGTTGTGAGTTTGGACCTGACCTATCAGAAAACTTGTGGGTTCATTTCCCAAACTGAGCTATCCATGTGTTCATGGGAATAATTGGGCAAGGCACCATAGCCTCAGTCCACCCAGCTGCAAATGGGTACAGATGATCGTGTTTCCATGGCAATACGATTGGGTACTACACCATATGACACCAAAACTCACATAATAATTGAATGTAATTGCACTGTTGTTGTATTATGCTATGACTTACCTCTTATGTATGCGTATGATTTTTCAGTACGCCGCTGATATGCCACCCACCTGCCAGAACTGCGCGACACTTGTACTTGTAGGGATGGTGTACCATCGTCGTTGTATATGGCTTCTCGGTGGAGGTGATGGTTGTGATCCAGAACTGCTAACTGATTACGGCACATATAGCTGCAGAAAATATTGTACTGTGTCATATAATTTTGTAAATAAAAAAATTATACTGCTTTGTCACCGACATCTTCTGTGATGATCATTGGTGGTGGTAATAATCAAGGACATAGGCTTACTGTAATCCTGCACTAAATTGTGTATTCCTATAAAGGTTCTTGTTGACTGTGAAATAGGTACCCTGTAAAATACCGTGCTCGGTTGATTCTGGTCAAACCGATTTGACAAAATATTTGACCAAATTTATCACAATCATACACCCATCTGAAAATGGGTTTTGATGGTTGGCATGGAAATATTATGGAAAATTCTGTATGAAGAGGGTTTTATTGCTAAAAATTACCATAGTTGAGTTATGGGAAGATACCATGTAAAATGGTGCATAAGTGTACTATTTTACTTTTTAGGCTACTGTCAACAGGAGAGCACTACAAATTGAAGTGGTGACACTTTATAGACTGAGGTTTATGCTCATCTTCCCAATTTACTATGAGACAATGAAGTTTGTATGACATATTAAAGTGGAGATACAGTATTTATGCCTAGTCTCTGTTTTTTGGTTCAACTAGCCATTATAGTAGTAGTGTAGTACTGATAAATATTACCTTTTCTGTGTAAATATACACACGTAGAAAATTAGCAGAAGTAGAAGTGCTCACCTACAGTGTGGGGGGTCGCGGGTTCAAGCCTGGGCCGCGGCAAATGTTTGTGGCATTTTCCCTGTGATTCTGTAATTCTCTTGGGCAAGGAACTTACCCCTAATTGCCTCCACCTAATTGCCTCCACTAGTTCAGTAGCTAAATTGAGCATATAGGGACTGGGTAGCTATAGTAGGAATTTGGCTGGCTTCTTCCATCTGCATTCGCGTATTGCAAGATGGTTTTTATGATTGATCTACTGATTTATCGGCGGACTCATTCACTCAACATCACTGCCAAATTTCAAGATGGCTGCCAAGTCTCAACAAAGCATCGAGAAATGACTCTGAATAATTTTCAGATAAAACTCCGATCTCACAGATTTGAACACACGGCCCTGGGTACCAAATGAATGGCAGCCCCACACTTTAACAGACTGAGCTATCCTGCCCCGATACATAGAGTATGGTTTACATATTATGCAAGAGACGAGCTGCATCAACAGAAAAGTAGTTTTGTTTGAGCACTCCCTCATACTGAATCTGTGATACTATTCCAGTTACATGTACAGTAGGCTATATCAATTAATATACTAAACAAAATTGTGTCATCAACTAACCCATCATACGACAGTTGAAGTCGTTTTGAAGCGTACGAGAGGAGGGTGTGGGAGAAAAAATTCTCCACGCGAGACGTCACCCTGCCACGGGTATACATAGACAAGTTTTCCTGAAAGCGACGGCTGAGGATGATCTCCTTGAGTTTCTCATGAGAAGGTGAGAACTCCCCCAACCAATCACCGTCAGGAGGAGGGTTGGCAGGCCGCTCCTTGTCTAAATGTCGGCACGCGTCACCAATCCACTCATGATCATTACAAACATGATGGAGGCAACCTAGCCATATATCTAGCAATATACTTACATCCCCTTCACAATTTGTGAAGGCGAACCATAAGTGATTGCTCAAGTAGGGGACCCATGGCGACAGATCTTTGCAGGCTGCTCTTTTGGCGGCTTCACGTAGGGCACCCTTGAAAGCTTTTATTCTGTGCCATGTGTCGAGCGAGTGCAGGATGTCCATGAACTCCGCTGCTGCAACAACAAACACAGAAACAAACTAAATGATAATTTAGTCTAGACTAGGCATAGATACAAAAATTACATTTGTATATTGCATGCACTCAGTTTGGGATACCCCATGAATCATAATTATTTGTGCAACTGACATGCTATATTTACACTCTTTCTGATTGTAAGTAATTGGTAGTTGTCGATATTTGCACAGGCTACCTCTTGATTTTTGGAATTAGGAATTTCTTATTTCAAGTTTGATCGATGAAAACTTTGCTAACAATTTGTGGATCATTGTATTGGGTTATCATGCATGAATGATCGTAGTAATCAACTGCTTACAAGGCCATATGGGTGATCGTTGATGTGTGGGCCTCATGGTGTAGTGGTCAGTGATGGGGTTTATTGAACGAAAAGGTCGCTGGTTCGAAAGACAAAATGTTATTATCGAGTGTAACTCTTCAATTTTGGACACCTACATTTTTCTATCATAGGCCTAGCTAATTTTCCGACCACCACAATTTGTTTTTGCACAAAAAATAGTTATTTCATTTTGTTCAAATTTCAAGAAACTTTACCATTATGTTAGTAGGCAGTAGCTCAGTGCAGTGGTAGGATCTTTTCTTTGTAATCCTAAGGTCACAGGTAACAGTGTGAACAGGAGGAGCACTACAAATTGAAGTGGTGACACTTTATAGACCAAGGTTTATGCTATATGCTATAAATCTATGTGCATAGGAATCCGAGACCTCAGACCATACAATGATTGTCCATTTACTGTAGATAATGTTTACATACAGTACATGCTATATAATATGACTAACATTTGAGTAGACGGATGACAGTAGCACTGGCATCTGTCACCACCTCAGCAATGTGAAGGCCATGTTCTCGGGCATTGCGTATGAGTTGTGTAACGATGGCCTTCTCCAGCTGGCTACTGGCCCCTCCACACTCGCGTTTATCCTTTGCCACCATCTCCAAGATGACCCCCTCATCCGTCATCATGACGCCGGTCGCTTTATTGGCGGAGAATCCTGACATTGTTTGAGTAGTGTTAGTGTATGAATACATGACATCATAGATTCTCTCTTATTTCATCACTCTTGTAATAAACCATGACTTATTTTAAGACACGATAATTTAGGTTATTTATGTGACCTATATTTTGTCAAGATTATGCAGAAAATTAAGAAAAAGTACCCAAATCCTGCTTGATTGTTAACAATGAGCACTGGCATTCTTATTTATAAATATAACAAATCACCGAAGCATTTTAAGTATTTGAAGTAAGAGAGAATTTACCACAGGCACAGGACGGATAATCGGGATAAAGTAATCCATCATGAGATAGATATGCACTGCACTAATTTCAGAATCAGAGTATGAAATCTACATGCAACAAGTGCCGCCTGTCATCTCATATGAAAATACACTGCAACCATTATAAGAGTCATGTTGTTCATCGACATTAATTTATAGAATAAGTTTCCTACTAAAATCTTACGTAAATGTAATTTGCAATCTACCATATAAAATCTCAATATAAAGCAGATTCATACACGAAGTGCAATGTCATACATGCATATACCTACATAATGAAATTATGTGCACCAGCCATGTTGACTGATATTGTCATTTGTTACAGAAGATAGCCTATAGACACTAAACATTCAATCAGCAATCTTGCTCAAACAACATAAGTATGCACATCAGCACTTGCTATTCAAACAATAACATAATGGTTGAATACATTTACTTACAATTTTTACATGACTTGTGTTTTCTCACCTAGGGTACAACAAGAATTGGATATAAATCATCAACACCTAACCTTTTTTATGGACTCTCATTCCTTCTGTAATCAATGTCCAAGATTGCTGATCTTGTGAATGACTGCGTTAGAGCGGGTTTATCTGTTTTAACCACATATTTATTAGTCCCTCCGCAACAAGGTTTTTTGCAAAAAAGATAGGTGTTAGTGCTTCTCCAAGTTCCTGATATAAAGACACCAGCTGCTTACCTTTCTATGAGTACATGCCTGGTCTTTAGTTATGTAGGTCTTAGTTGAACATGCAGCACCAATATCTAAAAATGGCTGCCACAGTTATTATGCCACGTCTGAACATAGTCCTAGTGGCCAAAACTCTAAATTCAATTTATTCATGTGTAGATCAAGTTTGTGTAATTTGTTTTGATTATGAGTATGGTGATGTATGTTGGTGTCATTTTGAAGATAATAAACAAACAATTTTTTTAAAATCAGCAATTTATCAGCAAATCCCCCTCATCCTTCACAATAGTGGTTAAAATAGGATTTACTTACACATAGTATGATCAATATTGGAGTACAATAAAAAAGAACTATATAGAAAAAATACCTATTAGCATCACAATTTTCTAAAATATATGGTATTATTTCAAATTTCAAATTTTATTTCAAATTTCAAATTTTATTAAACCATTACCTGTACAAGTAACAAGTTTAGGTTCATAACATATATACAGTGCTATTTACAGTAATAAATAAATAAAAAATAAAAAATATACATTTGCGTAGAGTGCATGAGGGAGACCATGTGAGGCCCTGCGCCAACACCGACCACCACCACCCGCCATCAACAGTCACCCCCGTGTTCACAAGAACACTGACCATTAAGCATCACACATGTGTGCACCCGCGATAAATTATAGAGCTTTATGAATCATTGGAATATTACAATGAGATTACAGTCTAGACTTTTGGCCACGACTAGTAGACTACTAATCCCTAATTATACATACCAGGTGTTTCATACCGGACATCAATGGACACACACAGTGGCCGATTGAGGAATGCCCCACGTATGCGCGCCATCTGCTCTTCAAAACATGTCCCCACCGATCGCATGTACATTCGCTGAAAGTATAACATTTTTTTTACTATATTAATAGCATTTAAATATATTTTCTCTGACCACATGGCACTGATTAGTTTGGGTGAAAATGTCAAAATTACCGTACTCCTAGTCAATTCCCAATACCCTAATTATTTACAATTGATAGTGACTATGACTAACCCGTGTTTTTGTCAGACCGGGTATATTATGATAGGATGCATTTAAATTTATAAGGTATTTTATTTGCCAAGGATGGCAACTTAATAAAATTAGACAAATGACATGTTGTGTTCAAAAATTAAAATATGTTTGTATTACTTTGGTCCTGAAGAGTAGGGCCGTCACTTTAAATAGCATAGCACCACATCATCATGAATGACAGACTCAAGCAATTGTACATTTGCCTGGTTCATTGTTACAGAATGACAAAATGCCACAGTGAATGGATGATAAGTGTGACAGATAGAATGTATATTGATACTGCTTCGGCGCTGCCACATTGTAACACTAATGTATATCTGAACTAATTTTTTACTGTACAGTTTGGAATATAAGTCGTCCACTCATTACCAATGCTGGTACATTGGAGCCAAAAACATATAAACACCATCAATCTTACCCGATAAACCTGTTGCAACATGACTAGTTGACTTTTAGTGTTTACAATTTTCCTTATATATCCTTTTGCACAGCTTTTCTTATACACTCTATTATTTTACTCTTCGCACCTTGCTTTTCTCTGGTCACGTCACCAATAATCACTATAATACTCGAAAATCGAGGACTGCAATCAAAACAATTGAAACTGTATCCGTGCATGATACACATTACGGTGATGTATGTGCACCACTGCACACACGTCGATGTGAGCCACACTCCGCTGTAAGATAGAGTGTATGTTATAAACACTAAACGCATATGATACTGTATGTACCTGGTGTCTGAAGAACAGCGAGTTTGACCCGACTTGCACACAGAGGAAGTCGCACATGCGCTTGAACACCCCCCATGTCAAGCCGGATAACAACACGGCCAGCTGCACCATCAAGTTCACGGAGCAGCGTCCGCCATACGTACGGCTCGACCTCCATGAGCCCTCGTGACCAGCCTGCAATGTTACTACAGATTATTGACATAATATTATTATACTGTTTGCATAGTAATAAAATAGGCCAAATATAGTGTATAATGTAGAACTTTCAAACTGTATGTAAGGACAGTGTTGATATAGTCTTAAAATATCTTCTTTATTTCAATTTCTAATGTGTACTGTCTAGGCATATTGTCAATCATCACCCTTTGTTTTTGGTGATTACAGTGCTGAAGTACATGGGAATGTGCAAGAAAAAATACAAGCAAAAGATACAGGAGCTAAAACATGGCACTTGTAACCTATGGTTTTTGAATGTTTACACTGATTGAACTTTCCAGAAAGTCACTTCCTCAGAAAAATACTGTAGATAATTCTGGTAAATTGTGTCCAATGAATTCCCCGATGCCTGTGGGGATAGCAAGCTAGTTTTTAATATAAACCATATATGATACTTATTACAATATATTTAATTTTATTACACTAATACAAATTAACTCTGTCACAAGCTACATTGAATTATTATGATTATAAAATTATAAATCAAATGTTTTTCTCTATGGGCAGTTTGAACCACATATGATTATGGTGCATGGGTATAATAGACTATACATAATTTTGTTTATGTATACTAAGTGTTGGTGTAGGCTATTTACCAGTTCAAGACTCAGACATCACTTTTATAGCACCAAGTAATCCATTCTATGTAGTCATTCGCATTGAATCAATCAATGAACTGTAGCCTACGGTGTAGGCCTATCAAATTCCAACTTCAACTACGTACATAATTTCATACATAACTATGTGATCTAAACTTTAACACTTTACAGCTAAAACAATATTTATTTAATAATTTAGCGATAAACACACCAATGCACGTACTGTTATATACCATTTGCAAGAAAACTACAACTGGTTGACCTTTAGTCCTACAGAAAAAAAGTAGTTACCATAGACGCAATAACTAGGAAGTATTTGGTAGCTAGGGGAAGTAGATTATATGCAACGTCTAATTGCTAAAAGCCACCGCGCTAAATAAACAAGATGATAAAAGACGATAGCCTGTGTTATCCAGGTGCATAAAATTGGTTGTTTGGTAGACTTGATCCGTTGATATAATTAGTGATAGGCTAATTTGATAGCCTAATAATAGTAATAATAATATCATTTATCAAGCCAAGGGACTTGGTCAGGAGCGTCATGCAAAAGTTGACTTGGGGGGGGGGGGGAGGCGATAATGACATATAGATGGAGGCTCAATGGGGGGGGTCGGGGGGTCCCCCCCCAGGAAATTTGTGTTCCTAAACGG
>WNLI01026570.1:0-11653 GCA_025802215.1 Wirenia argentea
TCATACTATCGTGAACAGAAGACGGAAACGTTATGCCGCTATTCGCTAGATCGTTGGAGCATTTTCCCTGTATATAATACGGCTACCCCCATTCCTTTGTTTATATTTACTCATTGCAAAAATTAATAAGCTCTGATATTTTATTCAGAAAATTTTAGGAAAGTTTAGAACGTTTTACAGAAAATTGCCAATTCAATACAAATTAGCCTAATAATTTCAGTTTGCAATAAAATAATGTATTTAAATAGTATTTTCATAATTTGTGTGTTCGTTTCATAAAATATACAGGTCAGCATTTTACATAAATTTATATTGTTGTGTAAATTTACTGGTAATTTTTTTGTACCTTAACTTTGCGATAAGTGTACTAATTACAGTATTTATGAAAAACACGTTAAAAATATAGCTACTATATTGAAAACATAGAGAAATATCATGGATCGGAGGCAAATTAGACAGTAGAAAATATATCTAATTTTTGGTTGGTCACAAAGTCATCTTACATTTTTACATGTTTTACATGATGACTATGTTTTTTCATATTTTTTTTGCAAAATTTAGTTAATTTTGGATGCGATAGCAAAACGTCTGCGATTCTGTAATAATTTAGAAGGCTACACATTGAAATCAAACCATTATAGGATATCACATCCAAACATTTACACATTTAACATACATGTTTTTTAAAAACATTTTATCCATTATTATTCGTTTTTCAAAAATAAACACGCCTACTCTTGGAGTACCGGTAGTGGAAAACACACATACATGTACATGTACATTTTCAAGGGTCTGAAAAGAGACCACAATTTCAAAAAATTTTGTGATTTACAGATTTTGAAAGATAGTTTTGATATTGCACATTGGCATTGCACAATATGAGAAATATTATATACATAACAAAGTAAATTTTGAGCTAACAATGAATTTTGTACAATGATTGAATTGTGGATGCAAAGTTGATTATTGGATGACGAAAAATATAATTCAGACAAAAATCTGACAAACACTAAAAATGTAAAATAGATAAAACAGTAAATAGCATTAAACAAACAATACACATAATAAAAGAACATTACAAGAAATTTAAGTCGTACAAGACATTTATTTGAACAAAATTGAATGATTTACACAACATTGAAAGGTTTTTAAAAATAAATTTGTAATTTGAAAATAACTTAATATTTTTTGTAGTTTGTATCTTTGTAATTCTAAAAAGTTTTTAGGAAATTTTCAATGCACAATGAACAAGTAGCCAAATATGGTAAGGCCTAAAATTTTGTGAAATTGTTTCTGAAAAAAGTTACATTGTGTGACCAAATTATGCAGATACGTAGACAATAACATTATTATTAACATACATATACATTGTACATTCGTCATTCCCCTGATGAAGGGCGCGAGATGCGTCTGAAATGTAGTGAACGTGTAACGGTAAGTCCAGTATCGTACTTATAATATTCAATATAACATAGAGTATATAGCCTAGTATCTAAAGGTGACACTTACAACAATCATTATATACTGATGGACTATGTTAAAATTTATACCCAAAGTTAATATTTTCAACTAAATAAATAGGCTACTTGACAAAGTTTATAAGTTAAGACATTTTTTTCAAACACTATTTACAATGCCACTATGAAATTTGATAAATTTTTAATGAGTAATGGAGATGAATAATATGACGTAGGCCTATAAAGTTGTATTCAGTCTTACTCGTCACAATAGGCTACTGTACAAAAGACGATAAACATTTAATAAAATACTCGCGAGGTCACAAATGAAAATAATTCACCAAATTTTTTAGGCATTTTCGCAAATGAGAATGAGCTAATTATGTAATACTACAATCCAGACACAAAAAACAGTCAAAATGATGACACATGAACATTATTTTGTTTGTAATTTTGTACAGAAAAACGTCTCTGTAAAGAACAATTCATATGTTAACTTAAGTTCTATATACAATAATGACTGTAATAATGTATGTCCCAGGATTTTTCTACTATTTTAAAATACGTATGTGTAGACCTTTTTACTAAACTGTAATACAAAATTTCATCCAAATTCATCGGAATTATAAATAAAATAGCACAAGAAACATGAACACCATCTGTAGTGAAATTAAGTGAATGGCCAAGTATTTCCGATTTTTCTCTCTCGTGTATGCCGTAGTCAGATTTTGACGTTGAGGTTGTGTAGCCAGGTGACCAGGACAGGGTGTCAGGGTCGAGTATTCGATCCAATGTCAACACTTGGCGGGGGTGGCCCTTCCGATTTGACAGGAAAGCATTGTATCGTGGGTAAATTTGGGGCTTATTGTAAGAAAAATGCAGGTGAGCAAGAAGCTGCTTTAATACTTAAAATTAATTCTAGATGAGTAGGGTCACCAAATTTGCAAGCGAGGAGAGTTGAGAATCCATGTACAGAACCACTTAGAAAAGTTCTATTGTGTGCGGGTCTGTACTGGAGTACCCGGAGAAAACCACCAGACGTGAGCAGGATTATTACCTTCCATGACTTGTAGACAGAGGGAAGGACGTAGCCAGATTTCTATAACAGCTACTCAGTCCACAGACGCTCATTTTAACGACTAAACTAGTCGAGGCAAGTGGCTGAAGTAGGGGTAAGTTCCTTCCCAAAGGGAATTCTAGTAAACATCAGAAAAATGCTTTGCCACGACCCAGGTTTGAACCTGGGACCTCTAGTCTAGATCACAAGGAGGGTACTCTGAGTTACTGCCCCCCCCCCCCAAAAAAAAATGTTGTTTTCGTCTATCAGAAACTACTTGGCCATCCCTGGTGGTTCAATTGAGTGAGGTTCCATTCTTACAAGTAAATGAAGTAATGATGATTATGTCAAAATGCATAATTCTTTATAGCCATCTATGAATTGTATACAACGATAGTTGCGATAGCACTACAATAATTGCACACTTTGATTTGATGTAAAATAATATTAATAATCAATGTGAAAATATCTCACCTTATAAAAGTGTGATTATTGTGACAATCTGTGTGAAGGATGAAGATATATGAAGATAACCTCTGAGTGCAGTATAATGTTTATGTGAAGAGCGGTGAAGAGATGATGAAGAGATGATCTTTGACAATTCATGGTTGGATGTTCGTCAAATGCTGACCCAAGGAGTGTTGCATGTTGGTTGAGGTTAGTTGTACACGAAATTGAACCTGTAACAAAAGTATGAAAATTTGAGTACTGTACACAATTTAGGTTACACAGGAGTTTGGAAAAAAATTATGACTTTAAGCAATGAGTATTGAAGAGCTGAGAATTGAGCCTCGTCCTGCTTATTACGTTTCTGCTACTATCTGCCCTCGCTTGTTTGCCCAATGCCAATAGTTAAGGCTATGCCTGTCTCTGTAGGAATAATTTTTTTAGTAACATTATTAACGCAATTATATTAATAAAAATTCTTTTGAGATGTCACAGTAATTTTAATGCCAACTTATTTGTCATCGACGATATTTATTTATCCCAAAAGAAAACCACAACGGAAGATTTATAATTATAAGTGGGAAAGTGGCCAATCTCAAACTCCCATGAATATAAGAAATTACCACTGACATAACATCATTATACATCGCGTGTCAGTAATACAAATTGTATCGTTAATTATAATTCATAATGCTGTCACGAAATAACTGAATAGCCTCCCCAAGTGCTTAATTGCTGAGTCAATATGGAATCTGAGTAAACAAGTACAACAAGTATGGCAATGTTTTATTATGTGGAATATGTGGCAATTATACGAGCGCATGACAGGATCTAGGAGATAAGGAGTACATCCTTGCTATGATATATTATAGAATCAAAGGATTGTAGGTGTGAACCACAAAGGAGCCGATCTAATCAGTGGTCAAACTTTTCTCAAATCTCATTACTAAAATTAATTGAATAACTTGAATAACCTAAGACTGACAATGTCCAGAAGACTTACACCTAACTACCTACCACCCCCTTCCTCCATAACCAAGATCCGCCCCTGCAGAGCTAACAGGTCTCTTCTGCCACTAATTACATCCCATTATCTCAATCGTGAAACATAAAGTCGCTCTTGTGCTTATGAAAAGTCTGACAGCGGCGCGCCATTCATCGCAAGAAATGACAATTTAACCGCAATGAAACGACAATTTACCCAAGTGAAGTGACATTTTAGATGAAGAAAGGAAAATGGCAGGATCTATTATCGATCACAGTGAAGGTAATATTCTTATATGTGATGATCAACAGTGTCAAGCGGCATGTGGGCGATACTCTGGAGTGCACAGAACGTTAATAACACCAGGACGAATGCACAATTTGTGCTTCCGTACTCTGGTTTGTAATCTGGTTCGTAAAACGCAAAATTGTATTGGCTTAATTAAATATTAATACAGTTACATAAAATACGTCTGGCATTTAATCATTTGGCAGCGAAAAAGCCATAAAACGATAAAGTACATGTTGTGTTATGCAAATAAGCCATCAGAAATTCACTTAATTGAAAATGATGTCGTGAAAATGGCATGTGGCAAATTTTTTCTTACAGATTTTGCTGCCATGATCATGTTATGGCAATTGGAGATAAGACAATATCAGGGGCTGGCTACCATGAGTGAATTCAGGTCTGTAGAATGCGAAGCGTGGAGCCGTGGACTATGAACCTTATATCGTGCGCCCTACCTAAGACAACTCTACATTTACGTATGTGCAAAGCCATTTTGAAATACAGGTCACAGAAATGCAGTATAATCATAGGAAATTAAAAATGAGCAAATTAATTAAAGGTGAGTGACTCAGCCATGCACCACATTATCAGAGAAACTTCGCAGCTAATTATCAATCACCAACCCCTCTTAAATCCTCTAATCCACAATAGGCCCTCTCAAGTTCGCAGGCCTTGAGAAATTACATCTGCGTCCTCACACAGTATATAACCATGGCAACGGCTTTATTTCATGCTCTTTGATACCTGTCATAATACCGGCAACAGATAGGCATGTCTCCTGCGATCATCGCACGTCTGATTAATGAAGGTTTACCTTTGATGGCGCTCTATCCTCGCTTTTCACGATTATGAGCGCAGTCGTTTTTTACGCAATACATCTGTCACTGTCTGCGTAGTGCGTAGATTACGTTACATGTAAATGATTCTCCTGGGATGGGATTGTCTGTGTGCATTAATGTGTGAGAAATCTATCCTTGCGTTAATTTGACATTAAAGCGGATCTTGAGCATTAATGTGCACTGTGACATCACGGATATATTGAAATGTAGATGTATGTGTCTGGAGAATCGGCCTACATACAATCCCGATATGTAGCCCCTGTTCTGAATTTCAAATGAAATAGAGGATCCTCAGTCTTTGATATGAATCGAATGATGAATTGAACAATAGAACTATGATTAAAATGATGAATCAAAAGTAATAATAAACTTGTTAAAATATGATACTGGACTTACTATACCGGTATAACGTACGTCTCTGTGTTTCAACCACCTCATGTGGCTTTCTTCATACGAATGACACGCCACCACCTTGGGCAGTCTTGGTCACTTGGTAATTGCAGATGGCGAGGAATTTTGCCAATCACTCTGTCCCATGTGTGCGTTAAGAATAAAACATAGGCTTCCCCTTTTATTAAGTGCTGGATTGTCAACCCGTCGGAAAGACGACCCGAAGCGAAAAAAGACTTGAAGGATGAGTAGAATCATGAATGGAACCATGTAACACTGAATCAAAAGATGAGTCGATGAATCAAAAGATATTAGTATTGGTCCTATTGGAGCTTCGAAGCCAAAAAAGTCAATACTCCAAACATCAGCCTTAAAGGTTAGTTGAAATCTGGATCCTCTAGTACTCTACTTGCCTTGTGTTCATGTTGAAGCAGTTTAATTAAGCCCAGAAATTCCCACCAGGCCTCTGGAAACAGACCGAGTGAGTCAACTTTGCAGTTTTAATGTCCACTTTAATGACACGCTGTGTAAACTGGGATTGTTTCGCCCCTCGTGGGACGGCGGTAAATCGACGTGAAGTACCCGGCAGAATGCCTAATCCATCCGGTGGAACGTCGGAAGAATGGCAGATGAACGATGTATGAATGGCGGGTGAGTAGCGGAGAGTGGAACACCGGAACGGTGGCGTGTATAATCATTCATTGTTCACGGCCTTCGTGTGATTATCACAGCTTTGTTTTATGCCACGGCGGCAAATCTTGCAATCAAACTTTGAGTAATGAAAAAGACGCGCGTGTAACTGGCACGCGTGCCCCGATGTGTGATTGAATTCCGTTGGTTATGTCCCCTGGGAGGGGGTGGCGTCAGATCGGGAGTTTCCAGCGGCGGGCAATGCGGTTCGGTGTCCGACGATGCCGTCACCGGCGCCATGGAACCCCATATCTCAAATCAATCATGGATAAAATAGCTATCGGCATCTTGAGGATATCGCCACGTCATCGTCACGCTTTCGCGCCCTTCACGCGATTTTGATGAATTGTACAATTGTTATCTTAATCTCTTGACGCGAGCAAAATGAGCAGGCTTTGGGGTAATGAGTAACAAAGCTAGCCCAGTCACAATGCGGGGCCAGAGATCGCAATATCAAGATTGGCCCGTTTAGAAGTTAAGATAGGATTGTAGAATGTAGAAGCAACATCAACGGCTCGGGAATTCGAAGAGAATGAGTAACAAAGGCTAATCAAGGATAAAATTCCATTACAATGCCGCTGTCAGGGAAATGTGATGGAGAGAAATTGATACGCCGACCTCGGAAATAATGACCTGCAAAAGCCAATCAAGATAGCAACATTAAGACAATACCATCGCCAGCAATGGTTTGGGAATGCTGATGGATGAGTAACAACCGGTGACCATTCCTCATGTCAATAAAATTCCAACACAATGATGATGTGGAGATATTGTAATGTCATCGAAAGGAGAAATTATGACTTCCAAAATAATGACCAACAATGATAAATCAAAATATTTTACTATTCTGTTGTAGGTACTATTGGGCACAGAATCCCTCATCATACCTCGTGATATTTGAAGTTTCTTATACACTAACAGCCTATATAAATTATACCATTATTGACGATATACAATTAGTCGACAGAAATGCTCAAATGTTGGATAGTCAAAATAATAGTAATGACCACTAATTTGATAATTTTCATAATGCGATTGAAAAAATAATATTACCTACTGTACATTACAAAAAAGACT
The DNA here is from genome assembly GCA_025802215.1 of Wirenia argentea. NCBI lineage: Eukaryota > Metazoa > Mollusca > Solenogastres > Pholidoskepia > Gymnomeniidae > Wirenia > Wirenia argentea. Next base: position 7,231 of record WNLI01026570.1, read on the forward strand.
TAAATAATTACACAAGAAAGGAATTTTAGACAATAACACATTTACAATAACAATTACATTATTGCATTATGTATCATTCATCAAAACATCAAGATCGGATGAAGAACCAGAAAAGTTTCAGAAACATTATAAATCATGTGCATCACGTGAAAGAAAAGTGAATGACCGTTGCCAAATCCCGATAATGCCATCACAATGACCAATGTCCATACACAAATCCTGATAATGCCGTCACAATACAACCATCAGGAATCAGGATAATCTGGCCCGATAACTAGATGGATGGGATGAGTAATGGATCTAATGAGATTGACCTTTGACTGCATGTCAGACAGGTTGATCATTGGGAGAGATTACAGTTGGAACTTGGAAGGGAAGAAGTCAAGCAATCCAACATCATATTATGTAAAATATCATGAACAACAATAAAGTCAGTTGATTACCAATTAAAAGAAATGCACTACCGGAAACTGCAAGTTAGGATCCGATGTCTGGAAGTGGTAACGTAAGTTCATCAAGTGGATAAATGTTGCGGTTGACGAAGCTCGAATCCACACTGTCTGGAAGGACACCAGTCTGTCACAGGTACTCTAGCGTACAGTATTTTAGTTTTAAATATGGACAACCTAGGCCGAATAGTTTCATCACGCAGGTTTAATTAATTCAATGTTTGAAAGTTCTAATCTATATTATAGAATTTGTAGCCTATTATACTAAATAACTGTTACAAACTGACAGTTTCGGCGATTGTTATCCGCCATCTTCACAGAATAACGTCACGTGTTAATTTCCTACTAATAGACTTAGTTTTCCAAGAATGAAAATTGAACCATATGACGAGATGTCAAAATTTGTCTTCAATAGATGAAACATGAAATACCATCACAAAATAATGTAATAAACTTCTGTGTATGTGTGGTAGTCTAAACTCTGAAGAAGACAAACATAAACAAGATATAAAAATCACGTTACTCGAGTCTCCAGGAACCCTAAATAAGCAGGGGATCTAATAAACTTCAAAAATGGAATCATCAAATCATCTTGATAGCCAAAATGCAATTATAGCAGCTAGCACAATGAGTAATAAGGACCATATCGGAGAAAATCGGTGATTACCGTGGGCCAAAATCGGGACAAACACTTCTTAGTCACTAACAATGACCGCTGACCATCCGTTGACTATTCGACCAGTGCTCGCTGACCGGTGACCGATCCCTGGGCACGCGGAATAATGAGAGATAAAGACGGAGATAAACAGAGATTAAGAAGAGATAAACTATTCTCCGAGGGGGAGGTGGCACGTTAGAGTGGTGATGATGACCAATGAGTGGACAATGGGACGTTAACTGCATTAAAGGTGTTGAAATATTTGATTTATTTGAGAAGTCTAGTTAAAAACTTGGTATTATAACTGCATGGAGTGGACGCACTTTTAAATCACTCATTCATTATATGAGGAAACTATACTTGTTATAGGTATTATGTACTAGGTTTGATTTTGAAAAAAGGAGGACTTTTTTTCATGAAAATTTTATCAATGATCATTGATTATAGCCATTCTTGGATTATTAATATGTTGGCATAAAACCATTAAAAATTTTGGACATCAAAACCTTGCGACGGACATCAAAATGTGCGACAAGCATCATATCCTCCGCATCTGTCTGATCAATCAAATCATCAGAAAAATCGTTAAAAACTTTACGATTTTAAGCGCTTTTAACGGTAAAAACAACTGTGGTGTTCCCATTAGTCATATCAATTATGGATGACTGTCAATAGTTGAGATACAAACATCATCCCATACAATGGATGAGTGTCAATTAATGCAGGCGCGGGAACAAAGAACATCAAAGTTCACCGTTATCAACAGATAAAAGATATGACGAAAATACGCCACTGAGCACCTGCTCATATCAAACAGTTTTGTCTACGTTCTGATCTTTGTGCTTTAGGGCATAGAGGTTATGTGTGTACGGTAGCGGGATATGCAATGTTTAGATGGCGAGTGATAGGAGATATCATTCATGTTAGCCATTGTCAGGAGCAGTGACCATGATACCGTGCATGTTGTCAACTAGTCATTGCATTGTAGAGATAAAATCGGTTTCATTTCCCGATTCAAATATTGTTTATTATACCTGATGCAAAGCAGTATACTGTATTTTATTCTGACCATAATATGATGCAAATACTGATATGAGTTGGTAAACTGATATTTGTTGATTAGGGAATCGTAAAATGTTGTGCCAAAATTTCCATGTTTTTGCACGGGATCATGGAGTTAATGAAGCGCTCTTGTTGTCGTTCCTGGTCTTTGTCATTTCGGCAGTAATTGAACATTATTTTATAGTTTTGACTTGGTAGATTGACTTCCTGATTGGAATATTTTAATGGTGGACAGTAACAAGGTGCAGCTAGGTGTTGACACCTTAGAACTTGATGGACATAACTGACAATTATTTTATATGTTACGAGATGGGGGCTCGGGAGGCGGGTATAACAATCAATTTTGGTGAGTAACTATAGTGGTGATGGTTTTATTGTAATATTATTGCAAGGTTTGAACATGAGTTATAGCCAAATTATTAGCAATTGATAAAATCAATTTTGTCATTTTTAGTACCCTCTGTATTCAAATGTATTGATTGGATATCCTGCTAATCATGAAATTGTATGGGTGAATTATAATTATTTTAAAGCTGAAGTAGTCGATCAATAGAATCGTGAAATACAATTTTGTCATCAAAGTGTCAGGCGCATAGCAAACTTATCTCAAATCGGATCAAGTATTATGTTACAGGTGAGAAAGATTTGATAAGATAGTAAAATAATAGAAGATCATCATTTTAATTAATTTTCCCGTAGAAAAGCTGAGAGATAGCATTAACGGTTATAATCTACAAATCACAGACGGTCATTCAAATATAAACATTCCTGATCTAAAGTTACATGTCTGAAATGTCAGTATATCGCAAAAAAAATTCATTACCAGAGACTTAAATTAAACAATTTAAGCAGACTAAGAATAGAAAAGGTATAGAATTACCAGATCTGGATACTGACGATAAAAAAGAATGTGTAATTGCGCACGCAAAAAAAACATCAGAAGCATAGTATTTTAGCGACAACTTAGCGTCAACTTGCATATTAATGAGATAATTTTTAATAACAGATTGAAATAATGGGTCACGTGTGAATGAAATTGTTCAGCGATAGATTCCATGAAAGCTACGGACTTAATCCTTGATAAAAATTTTGTTTTAAATAGAATAGTCGTCAAATAACGATCAAGGTATTAAATCTCAACAATCAACACAACATTGAGCATTTAAAACGGCGATGCACACACCCAGCGACTTAGCTTTTATGTATTGTTCAACTAACGGAATAATAAATGTACTCCAGAGTCTGAATAATACAGCTCTTTGATAATTCTTGAATAATTTCACGAAAATTCACGATCATGTACATACTGTGGTGTGCACTATTTACAGCAGCTAGCTGTTGGATGTTTTGTGTAAACTAGCGACCCGTCTCGAATTACATACATCGTATAGTATAACATTCAATCGTATCCGCGCTGTTGTACTGATGCTGCATTGTATACAGGACACACCGATACCTACATTCAGTCAGTGGATCATATGGCATCGTAGTACCTTATACTGCTGTATTATATATACAGAAATACACTCTACGTGGCACAAAGGGGTGGGTAGCCTATGCTGGGCTGGGACTGATAGATGCTGCATCACCTCAAGGGAATCTACCCCACCTACACAATTCACAAACTACTGTATTTTCTCATGTAAATTTCAAAATGGTGTCTATGTGTTATATATAACGTACGTGCAATGTGTAGACATTCTACACCATACAATCAGTTCCAAATTTAATCAAGAGAAATCATCTACCCATGGTGCCATTAGTGCCATTTCAAAAGATTTATTAGGCCTGACTGCCAAAGATAAAAGTAGCAGTATGTGTAATCAGTATAATAGTATGTGCATTGCACACTATACACTGCAATAAAATTACACTGGATAGCTATTTCAACTGGACCAGACACATTTGTGATCATGTAGACTGTATAGTGGATGATAGCAGAGGTGTGGGTGGCATGTGTGTGTTTAAGTGATTATCACAATTATCTAACTAAAGCTTAGGAGTAGTGTGCGGGAGTGTGGTGAGTGGAGGCGCAAGGTCACCTATAGTGTAAGACATATACTGTAACTTGTCAAAACGGCATGGCTGGGGTTCGATCGCATAACCTTTCTCTTACAGACATGCACTCATGCAGCCCTCCAACTGAGCTACAGGTAGAATCAGGTGTCTGGCTTCACAGCAGAGGATAAACCAACTCTATGATCAATCATACTGTCTTACTCGCACTACAGAGGATAAACTGAGGCTACGATTA
>WNLI01026681.1:2891-18330 GCA_025802215.1 Wirenia argentea
AGATGGGACATCCTCTACAGATGGGACATCCTCTACAGATGGGACATCCTCTACAGATGGGACATCCTCTACAGATGGGACATCCTCTACAGATGAGGCATCCTCTACAGATGAGGTATTTGGTGCATGGACACCGGTTAGGCCGAGGGAAGCTCTCTGTGGCGTGAGCTGGAGGCACTTCGGACGGTATTATCCTAGAATAAAGAACAGCTCGATGGTCGGAAATTGCAGTGTCGCATAGACAGTATGAATATAGGCTACTGTGAGAATACTGGGAGTGGACAGTATACGTGTTATAATGTAGGAAATGACACTAAATAAGTTGTCAATGTTTGTGTAGCTAACACAATGTTTTGCAATTTGGATAGTGCGTGTACGTGGTCCGCACAATTTCGATTGTTTTCCATGTATTGTACTGTAACTACAACAGTGTGACTGTGTGAGTCTTTCAGCTGGTGTCCCGGCACCAATGCAGTGGTGTGGATGTGTTCAGTGTGTCCTGAACAGGAGAGACAATGGCCGGGTACCGTCACCGTGGGTGGCAGCCGGGTGTTGTAGGAAGATGGCCTACAGTTAAAGAGATGCATACCATCGGTCGGCATTAATTTTGACCAAATTGGTGTTCTGCGCCGTATTGGCTAATGTTTAAGCCAACAGGTTTTCAGCTCGTGTATTTTGGAGACCATGACGTTACACGAGAGGGATGTGGTGCGAGGGCAGCGCACGCAATTTTTGGTCCAGGTGGACTATATTTTTATTTGATTGTCATGATAATCATATTTTAGTAGAATAAGTCACTGTTATTGTCTACCCACAGGCATCACAGCAGTACGTGACGGCATAGACGACGCTTTCGTTGAAACTCATGCGTGTGCCAGATCTGACATTGGAAAATTTAAAGCGGAGTGTGGCGACTCGATTGTGGCATCTCGAAGCACAGATACAACACACAATACCTACACTGGGGATTTCAAAGGCGGAAAGCGGTCAGGTTATGGTGGAAGGTGGTCAGTTGACAAGCATAAATAGAGGAAGCTAATTCTGTGCATAACGCATCTCATGGACCGAGGTGATTCGTTTAGTAGGCCTATGCCTGTATGGTGCAAAGTGCGTTTTATGATAAAACTGTGTATTCGTAGCATAAGAAATTTGGACGATCATACAGATAACGGCTATGCTCTATATAAAAAGGGGTTCGCGCAGGGTGAATGCGTACATAGGACATTTTGGACACGTCCGCAGTTGTAACTTTATGTGGCATGTATTAGAAATCGGTGGATTTGACAGTCATTTGAGACAATTAGGCTACGTTGTGTTTTGCCAGATTTATTATGTATGACAATATGAGCAAACTATTGTGTAATTATGTCGTAATACACGAGGGCTATATTTAGATATCGATTAAGCGGAGTACAACAGTACAGAATATATTATTTCCCTGTACGGGGTATAGTTGAATGTTATACAATGTTAATTGGGACAAATCGTTCGTTTTCGAACGTACTTGTAAATAATTTGTTACGTACAGATTAGGTAACGCGATCTTCATCGCAGCAGGCATTACACCCGCTTGCCTCTTCAAACGTTAAGAGATGGTATTGTGCATACTATAGTAACGCAGCTAAAATAGAATTTTCGTCAACTGAATATTCGCTCAAACTTGTATACAAATCTAAACGTTCTCGTTTGCCCATAGCTAAAATCGGGCTCTTAGTTATCTTCAGGCAAAAGGATGTGTGCTAGACTAAAAGAAGTGTGTAACGGAAACATAGATATGCATTCGATGAGAGCTAGCGGGGCCACCGGGGCAGCAAACAGCAACGTAGCCGAGCGATGCTGGAAGCGTCACGGACGCTGCATGGCGGACGCGGTCCGATATAAATTTTATGGCAGAGTGGTAGTAGCCTACGTGCTAAAATCAGCATAGGCATATAGGCCTAAAGCGCATTACCATTACTGAATGCATCGTATTCCCCTTTACGCTCCACCTTCTTGGGTATTCATTCTAAGTAGCAGGGCTACCTTGAGCGACTTATTTGCAAAATATTGTGTTTTGTTGTGTTACTATTGGTGTATAGACTGCTATATGAAGTATAGGATATACCATCCAATTTCTGTCTATTAACGCAACAAGTACATTAATCCGAACTATTTATGCACATATTCAACCAGCTATTATCCGAACTAATCGATATATTATGACGCGATATGACGCGGCATCCTACCACGACCCCGAGGTATCGCTTCACGGCTCAGTGATATCTCGTGAGACTTGGTTGGACACCAGTGTCAGATATCGAAATTTCCGGTAACAACAGCTGCTATAATTATGAACTGAAATATTTATAAATTACCTACCGCCAGGACAAACTGATGAACAACCCGAACATGACTCCAGCCAAACGGCAAGAGGCAATGGCGATGTTCAATGAGGTATGGGAGCAAGCAATCGGGCCCGACCACACGGGGACAGTGACCTTGGAGGAGTTCCTCACTAACATGCAGAATATGATTGATTCTGGTATCATGGAGGAGGTGAGAATAGTCAGTCCTATACTGTAAAGGGGCACTCCAGGCAAATAGTATCTTTTGATGGATGATATATGGTATTGAAGGTCAAATTAAGCCTTCATGCTAAGGCAGTATCTTAACCCTATCCCTAGTATGTTGGTGGGCTACCTCTGGTTAAGGAGAGCATCTCGTGCTAAGAAGAGCATCTTAGCTGGAGATGCTCTCCTTAACCAGATGTAGTCCAGCTACATACTAGGGGTAGGGTTAAGATACTGCCTTAGCATGTAAGCTTAATTTGACATTCGATACCATCCCTATGCCTCAAAAGATACAATTAGCCTGGAGTATACCTTTAATTAGTTTTATGGCATACCTCGTGTTACCGATCCGTTACTTAAACCAGTGCACTCATAATGAGTTCTTGGTATGTTGTTAGGCAGTCAATAATGATATATGTTGTTAGGCAGTCAATAATGATATGTAAAAGCGAAATTTTAAATAATTTCATCCAAAACTGACGTCGACACGAGCAATTTGTAATTATGAATAATTTGCCCTTTTCCGATGAGGGACTAATTTTTCAAAAAAAAAATTTGTTTTGAAATATTCACCTCGATCCACCTCATGAAGTCAGAATTTAGCAAATCATCGAATCAAAAAAAGAAAATTTTAGCTCAACCAATGTCTTTCTGTTTGGTGACATCAGGTGGATGATTCAAAACGAGACAGTCTTGGCTACAAAAAAATTTAATTTGAGTTATAACGACGATAACTAACGGAAATGGGGTCCTAAAAACATCAAAATAATTGTAAATATTTTGTAATAGTATAGTATACAGTAAAACTGCACAACATCTGTATTTATCGGCTTTCACTTTTTGAAAGGCTGAATAATTTTTCTTTCATGCTGTATCTGCAATTCTAATGTCCCAAATCCGAATAACGGATACCAACATAAACCTGCATTCATCCACGAAAAATCCACGTTTATTTAAAGTTTCGAAAACTTTTGCATTCGTAAGCCACGCGCTTGTCGAATTTTGCAAACCGCCAGGAAGAAATATGATTCAATTTTCCGGCATAAAACAGATTATGATAGCTTGAGAAATGTAGAGATTACGAGCGTATACATCTAATGAAAAAATCTTACACCGGTATGTTTTTACGCGTAGTAAAAAAAAATATCGCTGTAAAGTATTAACTCACCTCGACTCTCTGATCTTTACACGCCATCATTTTCTTACTGAGATCGCCGATCTTATTCGCCAGCCATTTATTGATGGGTACCAGAAGGACGGCGAAGGCCAGGCCAGCAAGGAAGGAAATCCCTACTTGTTGGTACAACAAATACAGCGAGACAGCAAGCTGGAAAGGCAGCGACCAAACGCCGTGGAAACTCGGACAGAAATTCACTATCCGGTCTGTGTCGGTACTCATGAAGTTAACGATTTCTCCACTCGTGAATTTTGATAGGTGTAATGAATTAACGGACACGGTTTTACGATAAATTGATGTGATAATCGCAATGCGGATTTTATATCCCACTATTGTTATGCGATAGTTGAAGTGTACATTGCACGTGGCACCTACGAGTGTTGATAGTAGTAGACCGAGAGCGTAATAATAACCGTTTTCTTCCGGTTCGTCCATATTGTCTATGTAAGATACTAGATAATTAAGTAGAATTGGACCGGCGAACCCGACAGAATCTGCGATTAGCTTTAAAATTCCTAATAGATAGTATTCAACCGCGAAAGCTTTATGTAAGGCGGTTAATAGAGTGTGGTTAGATGTTGTTGTGTGTTGTTGTTGGTGTGTGTTTATTACATTTGAACGTCGTTTTTGAAAGCTGTTATCAGCGAAACTTTTCATGCTTTCATCTAACCACTCTGAGTTTGTGGATGAATGTACGTGATCTGGCGAGTTAGGATCTGCGAAATCGTTCGGTACTAACAACGTGTTGGAATGTGAACGGGTATCGTTGACATGTTTTAAAATTGTTCCGAATCTATCCTGGATTTCACTGGGATTTAAACGTTTAGGAAGTTGGAATAAATCGGTTGCTCGATTCAACTGGCGTTTAGATCCTTTTACCATTAAAGCGGTTACCCAGTTGAACGTCAACCGCGAGAACAAACTACCTTTCTCCGCTTGTTTTAACGTGATGACGCGTTCCTCATCAGGTATGAGTCGATCCGATTCATGCGCTGGGATATTCAGTCGTGGTAACGGTTGATTGGGAATCAACGTACATATATACAACGCTTGAACACATAGGTAAATATAAGTAATGACTTCCTCAATAAGATCATAGTGCTGGTGATGGTGTTGGTGTCTGTGTGATAGCGACACGCTACGTACTTTAATGCTCACCGCAACCACGGTTAAAAAATATGACGAATTCATCAATATCGGCCCGCGAATGGTGAACCAGCATATCGATTGTAAACGATATATATACACTGTGTGTAGCAACCACGCAAAGCTGCTGACCGCACCGGTACAGATATCAGCTAAACTACTCGACCTGTTTCCAGATATTGTCGCAGTCAGAACAAGTTGGAGTATTGGTAGGATGAGTAACACGACTGAGAGCACCATCCGTGTGTATAGGCACCAATGTCGTCGCATGAAGAACGCGCAATTCCGTTTCCATTGTGCAGCGTAATATACACTCATCATAGCCAGAATTGCATGCGTCGTGAAAATAAACGCGATTTCTTCAAAACACCGCCCAAAGTCTGAATGGAGCCACACGCTGATGTTCGCGCCACGCCCACAAAGCTGCTGTTCCCATGACAACGTGCTGTATTGTTGAGCTTTCACTGCAGCCATTCTGTAAAAAGATACAATTTCATTATTCGTCACCTTAGAACTACACAATTCCATATGACATATTTTGACATTTTGACACATTTTTAAAGAACATATCATTCCCTTCACATAGAACTCACATGTACCATTAGTTTCATAATAAACGACTATTACAGGGTTCCATCTGAAATCACTATATAAAATATAGTAAAACCGGCTCAACCGTTTTGCAAATAGAAGGACATAACATTACAATTTATGTGTGAGACAGTCTCAGACAGAGTTGTCAGAGAATTACAAGGTTCCATAAGGCAATTTAGCCAATAGAACTTTGTAATACTAATAATAATAATATAAACCTGAACAATAATATGAACGAGGATTAACAGATGGAACTTTGTGAATCAGTTAGAATTACACAGTTCCATAAGCAAATAGAACCTTGTAATAATTATTTAATATAGTAACCCAGTAGTAAAATGACAAGTAAATACATAAATAAGTAACATATAGAATTATAGTTTAGAAAATCATTAAAATGTCGATTATCTCAGTTTCATGAAAATGTCAAATGGCACTGTGTAGTTCTAAGGTGACGTATTTATAACTTCCATCTATTAATTAGATAATAGCTCACTCATAGTGGACACATTGAATTTTTTCAGCCACATTAAAAATTGTTTGGTTACTTATAGTCCGACAAAATGTTAATTTTAAGGCTTCAGTCACATTTCACAAATTCACAATAATATCATCTCTTCTAACACATAATTATTCAGTTTATCTGGATATTTTAATTGGTTCTAAATGTGTGACTTTTACACAGATTTAAATATTTTTGCTGTTTTCAGTGTTGCATAGGTTTTGGTACGGACTTATTTTGGGACGAATTGACACACTGACGATTTAGTGACAGCTCAGAAGAGATCACGTGACACGAAGGGCGGGGCGACACTCGGCCATTTCTACTGTAGCCTCGCCATCTTGACGACCACGCTGTTCTGAAGTGGGAAAACTCCTGCCACCATACACTCAACTCTTGGACTATGACGGTGAGTTAATAGGCTATTTAGGCCCTACCACATTGGCGGCAGCGGTGTCTGCGAACCAGTGAGTGTTTTGGCTTAATTTGGTGACTTTTTACATTGTTTTGTAGAGGGAGTAAATTGCCGTTGGCATGATTTGGCAATATTGGTACGGTCCTGGACGCTTAGTGGACTGTTAGGCATGAGTATTATGTGGTTGCATTGATTTGAAGGTTATGTAGCTTATGTTTTGGTTTAATTTTGTTTAGTTTTTTTTTGTTTTGTTTTTGGTGTTGTGTGTATTTGTTATAGTTTAGCTAGGCCTACTTAGTACTTACTATTTAGTTGATTTTTATTGGGTTTTTTGTTGTTGTTTTTTTTTGTGGGGGCATGACTAGTCGGTTTTACGGTATTTTATGGTTTAAAGTAGAATTTAGGTAACCTACTGTGACTGTGTTGTAGATTGCTTTGCGTTGGTGGTTTAGTAGAGGATTTTATTTTGAGGATAGGCCTACATTTATTTCTAATTATTGGTGTCGTGTAGTTTAATTCAGTTTTTTTTTATTGTTTTTGTGGAGTTTCGGTTATTAGACCTATTTTATTTGTGTTTATTTATTAGGTATTATTTTGGGTTGGTTTTGGGGTAGAACAGAGCCTATAGGATGCCTGACGATGAACCTCAACCTGTGTGGGCATATGCACCACCTAGGTTTGAGGGGCGAAGGGGTGATAATTTTTTGAGTTGGGTGGATAGGTTCGAAGCCTGGGCACAGGCAAAGTATGGATCCATGGATAAAGCAAAGATTGCTACAGTATTTCCAACATTTTTGGGAGATGCTGCGTTTGTAATTTATAGGAATTTGGATGCTGGTACAAAAAAAGACTATGACTTGGTAAAAGGGGTGTTTAAATCCTCCTATGCTTCTGATGTTTTTATTGACGCATTCCGGGCTGAACTTGTAGGTAGGCGTCGTCGTGATGACGAAAATTTAGCGGTATATGCTGGGGAATTGAAGACACTTGTATGTCGCGCTTATCCTTTATATAATGCTGAGGCCCAGAGTGATGTTGTATTGACACATTTTTTACGGGGTGTAAGTATGGGAGAAAAGGTCCGGAATAAAAATCCAAAAGACGTCGACGAAGCAGTAATCATGGCTGCTAGGATTGAGTGTCGGACATCAAATAATTCAGCTCGAGTCCAAGTTTGTGAGGTGGATGATCGTCATGATGGCGGGGATTCTTTTGCTATTGGAGTGATTGCTCCAGATCGGGTGGCTACAATTGATTTGCCGGTTCAACAGGTTCAGGAGCAGCTACTTAATTTGACAACACGTGTTGACGCACTGTCAACACAATCGGCTAGAGGGCAAACCTCTAGTAGTGATACATGTTTCTCATGTGGAAAAGGGGGGCATTATGCTAGGTCATGTCCAATGAATGTCAATTCTTGTTATTTTTGCAATCAAATTGGACATTTCGCGCGGGATTGCCCTGCGAAATTTTCTAGGGGTAGGGGACGGGGGAGGATATCATCTAGGGGTAATTTCTCAGGGGGGAGGGGGTCTAACAGGGGTGCTGGTAGGGGTATGGGTACTGGGGTGGTAATTGGGGACCAAAGGGACCGTGTTATACGTGTGGGGGGAGGGGGCATGTGGCAAGTGTATGTCCGTCGCCTTTAAACTTTTAGGGATCGATGAAGGGGGAGCGTCATCGGTCCAAACATCAGTCTCCTTAAATCAGACTACTAGGGAAATAAAAAATGATGTACAAGTATCAGTTTCTTCGAAGCAGACTACTAAGGACATAGAAAACGATGTCCAGACACCAGTTTCTGTAAATCAGACTACTAAGGAAATTAAAAATGGGGCAATGCCCCATAAGGGTGCACCATCGGCTCATGTTATACTTGAGGTGGAGGGTGTTCGGGTTAAGTCATTAATTGATACTGGTTGCGAAATTACAATTTGTAGTGAAAAGTTCAGAATGGAAAATACCTTGTTACGTACAAGAAAACTGGTTGCTACAAAATTGTTGGCAACGTCGGTTAATGGTCAGCATGTAGATCTGTTGGGAGCATTTACCGTTAATATAGTGGCAGGTTCTGAGGTTGTGGAACACTTAGTATATGTCGCTCGGGGAATATCACACGCGATGTTAATTGGGTGGGATTTTGTTACTAAGCACCGGTCGGTCATTGATTTGATTAAGGGAACATTGGTGATTGGGAGTAGTGAAGTGAGTTTCTTGCCAAAGTGGCAAGTTGATCCTAGGGTTGGGAGGGTGAGGGCTGCGAGTACAACTACTATACAGTCACGTTGGAGGGGTTCCGTGCAGGTGCGGGTAGTGCCCTGTGAGGTTTTGGATGAAATGCCGGATCAAATAATGGGGTTACTGGAGCCGGATGATGACACTGTGGGACAATTGGGGTTAATGGCAGCACATACAGTCTCTATAGCCGAGGATGGAGTAGCTATAATTCAGATAATTAACCCAACTGATGCGTCCATCGAACTAACAGAGGGATATCCTCTGGGGCGTTTTTATGCTATGGGTGAGGAAGTTGGGGTAAGCTGTGTTGAGGCTGGGGATCAGTCTTGTTTTCTCAAGGCTAATGAAGATGGGGAGATACCGATTAGTTGGTCTGGGTCTGTCCTGGACTCCAAGGGAATGGAGAATGCCCATAATTTGGTGGAGGAGTATGCAGATATATTTAGCAAGGGTTCTGGGGATATTGGTCGGACCAGTTTACTTAAACATAAAATTCAAACTCATGAGGAATATCCTATACGGCAACAGGCACGTAGAATACCGATTCATCTGAGGGATGAGGTGGATAAACAGACTGCGCAGATGTTGCAAGATGGGATTATAGAGGAAAGTCATAGCCCATGGTCATCGCCTATTGTCCTAGTGAGGAAAAAAGATGGGAGTATGCGATATTGTGTGGATTATCGACAATTGAATGCTGTCACCCACAAGGATGCGTTCCCGTTGCCACGTATAGACGACTGTTTGGATGCACTTTCTGGTGCTGTGGTATTTTCGGTCATAGATTTGGCTTCTGGGTACTGGCAAGTGGAGATTGACCCTGAGGATAGAGAGAAGACTGCTTTCACCCATGGGTCAAATCTCTTACAATTTCGTGTTATGCCGTTCGGTTTGACAAACGCGCCGGCCACCTTCCAGCGGCTGATGCAACTGGTCATGGCCGGAATGGATTGGCAGTCATGCTTGGTATACCTTGATGACGTCATTATGTTCAGTAGAACAGTGGAGGAACACAACGTGTTGTTACGGAAAATGTTTCAACGGCTTCGGGAATCTGGATTAAAATTGAAACCTAGTAAGTGTCAACTGTACCGGGATCATGTCACTTTTTTGGGGCATAGGGTTAGCCAGGGGGGAATCGAGCCAGATCCCAACAATGCGGTTAAGATTAGGGAATATCCCGTACCCAAGTCAGCGAAGGAGGTTCGGTCATTTCTTGGTTTGGCTGGTTATTACAGGAAGTTTATTCCTGCGTTTGCGGAGCGTGAAAGTGTGTTACGAGGACTGACGATCAAGGAAAATCAAGGAACGTTTGATTGGACGACAGAGTGTCAGGAAGCATTTGATAGTCTTCGAGATGCATTGATTACGCCGCCAGTATTGGCATACCCTAATCCAAGCAGGGAGTTTACCATATATACTGATGCGTCTGGTCTGTCTATAGGAGCCGTTTTGTCTCAGTCGGCAAGTGACGGAGAGCATGTGGTGGCATATGCGAGTAAAGTTTTGGACAAACGTGAGAGGAAGTGGTCAACGTATGATAAAGAGTATTGGGCGGTGGTTTGGGGAATTAGACAGTTTAGGCCATATTTATGTGGGAAACCATTTGTAGTTATTACAGACCACAAACCATTGTTGAATGTTAGGGAGTTGAAGGGTAATAAGGATCCGACTGGCAGGAGGGAAAGATGGTCCATGGAACTCGGGTTGTATGAGTTTAACATACGGCATCGCAGTGGACGACGCCATTGTAATGCTGATACGCTCTCGCGTATTCCAGTGGTGTGTAGCGTTGATAGTGTCCGTGATGTGAATCCCGATGTATTGGGGGGTATGGGAGAGATTGATTGGCTAGCCAATACTTCCAGATGGGCAGATGCCCAAAAGAGGGATGTTGACATTGGTCCATTGCTGGTGGCTAAGGAGGCAGGCGTGGAGCGTCCACCGATTTGGGACAGAGCGAGCAGGGGTGCTAAGTGTTATTGGTCTCAGTGGAATCAGTTGGAGGTTCATAATGGTGTGATTTTCCGTAGGTTTGAATCAGACGAAGGAGACAGTTCACGGCTTCAAATACTAGTACCAACAAGCAAAATTTCCGAAGTTTTGAAAGATCTCCATGATTCTCCATATTCAGGTCATTTGGGAGTGGATAAGACCCTGTCCAGGGCTAGAGAACGGTGTTATTGGTATGGACTGTACACTGATGTCAAATCTTGGTGTGGATCTTGCCTGCCATGTAGCCAGGGTAAATTACCTGTTAAATCACCCCGGGGGCCAATGCGACCGGTGGTTTCGGGGTATCCAATGGAGAAGTTGGGAATTGATGTCCTGGGACCTTTGCCTGTGACTGGAAAGGGTAATAAGTACATCGTAGTTGTATCTGACTACTTCACGAAGTGGGTGGAGGCTTTTGCTGTGAAGACGCACACTGCTAAGGTTATCGCGCATCTTTTGGTGAATGAGGTGTTTAGCAGATATGGAGTGCCGGAGCAACTCCACTCCGATCAGGGTAGAGAGTTTGAATCTAATTTGATTAAAGAAATGTGTCGATTGTTGGGGATAGAAAAGTCTAGAACAACTCCGTATCATCCGATGTCTGATGGTTTGGTGGAGAGGTTTAACAGAACTTTGCAGAATATGTTGCGGCAATACGTATCTGACAGTCAAGCGAATTGGGATGAATGTTTGCAGTTAGTTTTAATGGCTTATAGATCTAGTGAGCAGGCATCCTCTGGGTATACACCAGCTCGATTGATGTTGGGTAGGGAAATGCGACTACCGATTGATGCGATGACTGGAAGGAATCCTGAGTTAGTTGGAAGTACTAACAGTTATGTACAGCAGGTGTCACGAGATTTACAGGCAACTTCTGATGCGGTAAGACAGAATATCTCTCGGTCACAAAAGTACCAGAAGGACTGGTATGATAAGCGGCTTGTGGGTTCTGGATATCAGGAGGGCGATCGGGTTATGTTATATTCACCCGCAGTGAAATCGGGATTGAGTTCCAAGTTGCATATGCCATACAAAGGTCCATACCGTGTCATTAAGGTTATTAGTGATTTGGTTTTCAGGATTCAGTTGGTGGGTGGGAATACAAGAACACGGCGGGTGGTTCATTTTAACAATCTAAAACCAGCTCCAGCCCTTCGGCATGGGAATGGGAGTACTCCCGTTGACGGCCAGGTATTTCAAGCGGAGGTGTTACCAGATGTTTTACCGGTTCCCGGTCCTCGGTATGGGAATGGGAATACTCCCGTTCACGATAGGACATGTCGTGGGAAAATATCGTCGAATGCTTCAGTGGAAGGGAATGTGGGTCTACAGTATAGCGCCCCTGTTTCTGAACAGGGAGTGCGAGTTGATGTTCAGGGTATACCGGAACATACCAGAACGCCACGGGCTATTCGGGGACGGAGGTCCATAGATCAGGATGTGGTAGATTTACCAGGTACACCTGATGCAGTAGATATACCGGAAGTGGTGGATGCACTATCTCCGGGTATGGAAAATGTACCGGTACCAGTCCAATCACCCGCTGATACTTGGCAGCCACAGGTGACTTCGAGGGGGCGGGTAACTAGAAAACCAACTAGGTATATTGATTATCAGATGTAGTTGGCGGAAGATTCCTGGATTTTCGGGAAGACTCCCGGATCAATGGGTGTGGTCATAATTTAAGGAGACTGTTGTTAAATATGTAGGGGAATGTGCATTTGGGAATAATTAAAGAAGACTGTTGAGGATGTGGATATTTTAAATTAAATGTTTTTGTTGTTTATTTCAGCACAATTACTTTTACGCGGACTCACGGGGTAGGGAAATCTGTAGGGACCTGGTGAGTGATCACATATTGGTGGTGCCGGGGGCGACACTTTCTGCTCTGATGGTCAGAGCAGCGTCGGATTTGGGGACGAATCCTCCTCCTGGTGGGCAAACGCCCACCAGAACCATCTACCTCCTTGGGGGAATCAACGATTTCACCTCAAGGAGGCGTGGCCCCGGCTACGATGAGACCACGTACGAGGACCGGACCGTTGGCCCAGTGTTGCTGGGCGAATGCCAGGCATTCGCCATGAGATGTGCAACAATGGCGGTAAATACCGTTTTTGCCACCATACCCTCCATGTCATTGGAGGATTGGAATTGCCATCAGATGGCACACGGCCGGACCGCTAGCCTGCATGTTCGGGGGCAATACCCCGTCATGCAGGCTCATCTCATCTCCGATTTGCGGAGCATGAATTCTGGACTGTTGGATGTCAATAACGCCCACTGGGTCACAAGAGGGGTATACACCCCTCTTTTCCACAGCACAATTGACCACGATAAGGGGCGTGGGAAGTTAGTCCACCGACATAACCGGTTGAGTGACGGGCTACATCCAAACCGGGAAACAGGTGAACGTATGGCGGCGTTGTTAGAGAAGGCGGTGGCCATCAACAACGCCGCGGTGGTCTTCGAGGAGCCTCCGGTCGGGGGAATATCCCCCGAAGAGCCTCAGGTCGGGGGAATATCCCCCGACGGGCCTCAGGTCGGGGGAATATCCCCCGACGAGCCATTGGAAGGGGCCTGTGGGGGGGAAGAGGTGGACGACGATATGTCGGACTGGGAAGTGGAGGGTTGGAGGGAGTGTGCAAGGTTAGAGGTGTTGTTTTAGTGGGAAAACTCCCGCTGACATCTCTGTGTAAATAATTTTTTTGTTTTTTTTTTTTGTTTTTTTTGTTTTTTGTTTTTGTTTTGTTGTTTTTGTTTTGTGTTTTCTTGGTAAATAATTGTAATTAGTTAAACCTGTGTAGTTATGTTGGGCTTAGGGTATTACTATGTAGCGGTAGGTGTTATAGATTTATTGATTATTAATATATATGGGTTTAAAAGATGAGATTATTTCATTAAAATTGGTTGAATACTTGAAATTTATATTGGGGATCATTTATTTATTTATTATGTTATTTTTTTATTTTATTTATTTTTTTAAATCCTAATTGGTATTTAAATGGGAGGTTGTTTATAATCTTTTAAGGGCAAATTATGGCATGTCTTCCTGGTGGGCAAACGCGCTGCCTGAAAATATAGTGAGTCCATTCCGATAGTGATTATATTTGTGCATACTACATAGTGATTATATTTGTTTTCGTTTTCCTATTGGGACTCCATAAGGATTGTATATAATTATTATTTTTATTATTATTATTATTATTATTTTTTTTTTTTTTTGGTATTTCCACTAACTTTGTACTAATGTGTTTTGTTTTGTGTTTGTATTTGTAATTAATAATGTTGAGATATATGATATGTTTGTTTTGAAAACATAAAGATATGGGGGGTAAGAGGGTATATAGGGTTAGGGTGCTGGGGAAAATTCCCCAGGATATGGAAATGTATATTGTATGGGATATGGTTGGGTTTTCTGGTTAACAAGGGTAGAGGGAAGGAATGTTGCATAGGTTTTGGTACGGACTTATTTTGGGACGAATTGACACACTGACGATTTAGTGACAGCTCAGAAGAGATCACGTGACACGAAGGGCGGGGCGACACTCGGCCATTTCTACTGTAGCCTCGCCATCTTGACGACCACGCTGTTCTGAAGTGGGAAAACTCCTGCCACCATACACTCAACTCTTGGACTATGACGGTGAGTTAATAGGCTATTTAGGCCCTACCACATCAGCATAAAACATCCAACTTTTTCTATCTGTGACATTTTTGTGTTGTCATGGTGGTACTGGTGTCCATACACACCGGACTACATTTTTATTTTTTAAATATTTGGTCTTTGCTGGATCAATAAACTGTTTTTGGTTTATTGTTGGGCTCTGGGGTCCTAGAACTAAACCACCGAAACCCCTATGATCAGAGTAGCTAGCTGAGCCTGATGACCATCATTTTTGTATTTTTTCTGTGTAAAAACAACTACAGTCAATCATGCAGCATGACTACGTACAACCATGACAGTATTGACCGACTGCTGTGAGTATGCATGGACTCATTTAATTGTCTGTATGCATGACTGACTACCTTCACCGACTTTAATTAGCTGATTATGTTTTTGAGAACACGTTTATCCAAATTTGGGGATTCTTGTCACCTCTGACACTCACCTGCAAAGTGCAAACAAAATCACATTTATCGCAAAACGGCCAAATTTGGATATTAAATTTAACATGATTTCAAAAACGTAACCGGGTGGTATATATCCTTGTGGCACCAACATTCAACAGTGGATCATTTAAATCATAAATAAATTCCTAGTTTTTTTTTTATTATGGTGGGTCTTCAAACGTCTACGAATTGTACACAATTTTAATTTAACAAAATTTGAACAAAATATCTCATAAATTGTGTCAGAAGTGAGCATGTGACAGACTAAGTTGGTACAACTACAAGGTCGTGGTGATGATTCTGAATCTGATTCTCATCATTCTGATTGGTATAGTGAGTGCATACGGTATATCATTACTGAGTAATTTCGCACTTTAAATAGTGGTGGGCGTCTGAGTCTGATAGATAATCGCATTCCTCACAATGATGATAGTGGTTGTGGTAAGTTAGGTCGACGTGTCGATGTTTGACAAGATGCGTGTATAGATAATAGTAGTTTTTACTTCATACTACATGATACTACTACAGTCTA
Organism: Wirenia argentea; assembly: GCA_025802215.1. Lineage (NCBI taxonomy): Eukaryota > Metazoa > Mollusca > Solenogastres > Pholidoskepia > Gymnomeniidae > Wirenia > Wirenia argentea. The sequence goes on from WNLI01026681.1 coordinate 18,150, forward strand.
CTACTACTAATCATGATACTTCATTACTTCTAATATAATAATACAAGTTTGTCATTTTTGGCTTAACCCAAATTTAAGATTTATACTGCTCCAGTCCAGTAGGAGGTCTTATTCCAGAGAGCACGGCCCGAATATCGACTGCTGTGTCCCCTTAATATTTCCCATTAGTTTAGTACGGGAC
>WNLI01026682.1:263-11651 GCA_025802215.1 Wirenia argentea
TTTAAGTGGTCTTATTTAATTTTTTTATCTTATCGTTTACCCAATTTATTTTTTCTATTTTTACTTTCCCCCCCCCCCCCCCATCGGTCAGTTAAAATATTTTTGATTGTTTAAGCCAACCTAATTCCCAGTTTGTGTGAATAATAATCTCGCATAATATTTAAATAGGCTTATAGCCCCCGTAACAAATTCTGTAGGCTACAATAGCCCTACATATTATGATACCGTATTGCCCGTATAACCATCGCTGTAGGCAGTGTCGTCCTGCCTAATTCACCCAAATTTTCCATAGACTATTGATATTTCAAATATTGATAGGCCTAATTCGATAAAAAAATTAATTTATAGGCCTATATAGTTTTGCCACCAAATAATATTTAATAATAATCATAACCCATCGCACCCAAATACCGTACTCGTCCCAACCGTATTACTGTAAAACCGACTATTCGAATATATATATAGGCTACTACTCGAAAATTTGAAATAAACCAATTAGTACTTAGCCTACTGTGCAGATTCGCGCACCACTAGATTATCGATTCTGTACACCATAATCCGGATACCTGAATCCAAATAGCTTATTCGCGCCAGTCTAAATACATGTATGTTGTACACAATACGTAGGATCGAATTGACTTAGTTTTATCTCTACGATTTATACATAATACGTATGAACGAATTGACTTAGCTTCAGATTTCTCACCACAATAGCCTATAACCAAATTTTGCCGTGTTTCGCCAAATATTCTCACTAAAAATAATAATATAAAATTGGTATCGTTTCCAAATTTTACATAGGCCTACTACATTAGCCTACACCAGTTAAAGTTAACCAAAGACAGTAGCCTATAACCAACCTCCAAAATAATTATTAATACAGTAGCCTAATTAAGTAGTCTATTCAGTAAATTCAGCCTCCGGATTTCTAGAGATTCAATAGGCTATAACTAATCATGGGGTTAGCCTATTTGCCTAAATTTTGAATTTCTAATCGGTCAAGGGACTGAAATCTCGGAAGATTACACTTTTATACTCAATAATTAATACTTTTGAATAGTCCCTCGTTGATTCAGTTTGATTGTAATTGGGTTGCGTATATAAAATTATAATATTTAGCCTATATACGCTATACCTATTTCATAGGCATACTAAAAAAGAATCTTTTTAGTTTCATTTGGTCATTCGTGAAAATATTATTCTGTACGCTGACGTAACCTTTTTGTTCCAATAACAGCTGTTCGCCTGATAGATAAAAACATAGGCTAAAATTGTATTATTTTTTACAAAATAATTTCTTTCGTAATTATTTCTCGATAAAAATATTCTTAAAAAATCATACATATCAATAAAAATATAGCGCTCCTACTGACATAAAATTTAAAGCAATCGAAAAATAATTTTCAAAGTTTTAGACAAAAATGCATTATTTCAGTGTGTTTTGTGTTTTGAGTCACACTGTAAAGTTATAGTGCTAATAAATTTTGTAACTCCTCAATAATATTTTGAGAGATTTTGTTCATTTTAAATCGACCCCAATAGCCTATAATATTATTTGGCTTGTTTATATAAACCTCTAGTAAAGTTTATGCTTAAATAATCTCCCCTTGCCCACTAGTGTTCGCATTGCCAGTATTGTTTACTATTTTACCCGAGCTGACAGGTGATGTGTGTTTTTGCCCATCTGATATGGTAAAACAATAACATTATAAAATTGCCGTCAACTTTGTTAAAAAATTAAATTTCTCGGTTATTTCTCGTTAGTTTATTAAAATTTCTTTTTTGTGTGAAGCATAAAAATATTCCACAGTTACCGATACCAAACAAGCCCAAGAGAAAATTCTTGTTCGAGTGATTTTTACAAACTTGTTGTAGCAGGCCACCATAATAGCCTATTCAGATTCCAGATTTTGTCATTCTAGTCTATGCCAATACCTTTCTCGGAACCAGTTTTACCACCATTGTATGAATAAAGCTATAGGGATAGGCCTACTATCTACATAAATTTTCCCGCGCAATTCCATACATCCTGTCTCTTTAGTGTTTCCCTTTTGGCCCCTTGCTACTTTATATAGTCTACTTATAAAGTACTCACAATCAGGGGATTGGTGTACAGTACTTATAAAATAGCTGGTCAACGGTCAAGGGACCCTAAGACCTCATATCATCTGACAAATTTATAGGGCCTAAGCCTATCGCCCCAATAAATATAGAAAGCGTTACAATACATTGATTCATGCATTATTTTAATTATACGATAGTAATTATAGTTTCTATTCATGCTTTCTACTAGAAGCTTAGCCGTCTTGTGTTGTTTATGAAGTACAATCTCCGTCGAATTTCTTCGTTAGAAAAATTACAAGCTTACTATTTGCGACGTATACACTATACTAGACCTATACTCATTAGCACCGGCACGATCGAATAGAAGTATAGCCTATACTATTAGACATACGATTGATTATAGGTATAAAGCCTACGGTGAAATATCATAAAATATAGGCCTACATAGCCTAATATTATAGTCTGTCAGACTTCGAGTCTCCAGTTTTAGTGTCAGTTTAGGCCATTCGAGATCACTAATTTGTAGGCCATTTTCAAAAAATACATACTGTAGGCATATAATAAGCCACATAATATAAGAAAAACCTTATAAAGCAAAACATTGCCGCGCCTAATATTTTTTACTATTTGCCTTTCTCGACACCACACCGACAATGAATGTAAACGCTGCTACCGCAGAAGAGCTCACAGAGCTAAAAGATATCGGTCAAGTCAGGGCTAGGGCCCTTATTCATTTGCGAACACAGCACGGTGGAAACATCACACTCGAGGATATTCAAAATGAACCTTCAATGGACGCTACGGTCGGAATATGGAAGGATTTACAGGAACAGGGACTAGTTTCTTTCGACGCCGTTGCGGCTGGAGATCGAGACGAAACAAACGTAGCACTGGCAGAAAAAGATCGCGAAATAGCACAACTAAAAGCTGCTTTAGCTGCAACTTCAAACAAAACTCAATATGAAGACGATCGCGGTGATAAACGGGACAAAACTGTTTCCAAATCGGCAAATCCGAATTTTCAAGATATTCTGGATAGGATCCCCAGCAACAACATTTACCGATCCAGCAATAGATATGAAAATAACCCCATGGATACAAATACCGGTAATAACGACAAGGACGAAACTATCATAATGTCGTGTTATGGTCGAGAGGATGAATCGCCACCCACACTCTATCGATATGACTCCCATGGCGCTACACACTCAACACGACAACCATCGTACGATGTGCACTCGTTGAACGATCGCAACCTGTCCCAGCAAAGGCACGTTCCCCAACAACAAAATCGTGATGACCGACGTGACAACAGTTACTCTAATCACCGGGAATCTCGCAATTTTGTTTTGCCATCTGAAACACCGTACGAGATGCATTCGAATGATCGCAACCCACCATCCCAGCAAAGCCACGTTCCCAGACAACAAAATCGTGACCGACGTGACAACTCCACTCACCGGGAATCTCACAACTTTACTTTGTCGTCTGAAGCATTGGGTAACACAGCACAGCCCCCACGTTCAATGTACCCTCACAGAAAAGAGCAGAAAGAAAATGGTGACCATCGCAACCTGGGAGCCCAATCAAGATCCCCGCGTCGCTCATCACAGTCAAGGAACCGGTCATATTCGCCGGTATATCGTGATCGTAAGTCAAGTCCACAATATCGTGTAAACACTCGTGGTACAAGCCCTCGACGTGACCAATCGCACAGTTATCGCGGTCGATATCGATCACCATCGTATCACCGTAGAAATTCCCCTGACTATGATTCAGACATGTACAACTTCTCTCGTCATCGCTCGCGAAGACGGAATTCTCCGAGTCGAAGCCCTCCCGACTATCGCCGAAGAGCCAATTCTCCATCTCAGAAATTGCCCCATTTTAACGGAGAAGGTGACGCTGAGCAATATTTGGCCTTCACGAACAAGTTTGAACGCATAGCTACTTCCCGGCGTTGGGACGACCAGAAAAAAGCAGAAAAACTGGAGGAGTGTCTTGACGGTAAGGCACTTAACTACCTCGTCAGAAATAGGGTGCATCGCAACTACATCTCATTACGGCATACCTTGGATGAGCGATATGGATCGAGGGATACACCGGCACACCTCCGCAGAACACTCAATAGCACATTCCAAAGTGAAAATGAGAGGTTAGAGGATTTCGCTGACTCCATATACGCTATGGCACTCGGAGCTTACCCTACCAGTGACGATAACACAATCCAGTCGATCTCAGTAGAAACGTTCATACGTGGACTTCGTGACAAGCACATAGCATATGAAGTCATCAGAATGAAGCCACGAACTCTAAATGAGGCACTTCGAATGATGAAAGAGGTATCGGTTAACTTGAAACTGCTGGGTGTCAAGCAGGCTCGGCAGGTGTCCTTCCAGGATGAGAATACACCCCGTGTCCGCGCACTATCACACCAGAGTCGAAGTCCCACTCCAGCAACACGTGTCCCTGAATTGCGCCCCATCTCAAGAAACCAGCGTGAATCCGAACCAGACATTGATACTCTCCTAAGTCAACTCTGTCAAGCGCTGGAAAAGAAAAAACTGCACCCGAGACAAGCAACGCCATCTCCCACCAGACCGAGTATGGATTCAAAATGTTTCACATGCCATACAACAGGACATTTTGCGCGGGACTGCCCATCGAAACCACGGAGCCGATCACCAAGCCCAGTAACTTGCTATTCCTGCAGAAGTCCGGGACATATCGCAAAGAACTGCCCCAAGGAAGACAAACCAAAATCACCTCCAGCAAACGTGCGCATAACAAACACGAACGTGGGATGGACAGAAACACCCCTTGACAGCCTAGTAGTCGCAACCCGTGTGAACGGAACCACCACCGCTGCAGTTATCGACACGGCCGCCCAGGTAACCATAATGAGCGACATCTTCGCGAGGAATACCGAAGAACCCATTCATGTAGCAGAAACGGTCCGATTAACGAATGCGCAACAAAACTCCTCCATGGAAGGAAGATGGGCACCAAACGTAAACATACACATTGGCGATAAAATGTACCAATGGGACGTCGTGGTCGCGCCCATAAACGATGACATGATCATAGGAATTGATTTCCTACGTGATAAACAATGCAAAATTGACCTAGTCGAGAATACACTCGAGCTAGAGGAGTCTGTAATTCCAGCATATCTCAGGAGAAACACGGAAGATGGAACGTATTGTGTTGGTGCTATAGCCCCGACCCAGGAAGTTCCCGAACATTTAATCGACCTCTATCAAGCTGCAATTGCTGACCTTAATGATGACCAGTCGGATAGCGTAAAAGATTTACTCATAAGATATTCCGAAACCTTCGCTAAAAGTGACCATGACCTTGGGAATTTCACCGACATCAAACATGCAATTAATACGACGGATGATAGGCCCGTTAAAGAACGCCTAAGGCGTATCCCCCTCTCCTTCCAAACTGAAGAGAAAAAGGCACTTGACAGCATGCTCGACGCTGGGGTCATAGCTCCATCACAGTCTCCCTATGCATCAGCACCGGTCCTCGTACGAAAGAAGGACGGCTCTGTGAGATACTGCGTCGACTATCGGACCCTAAACAATCGAACATCGAAGGACGTATACCCATTGCCGTTGATAGAAGAGTGCTTCGACACTCTGAACGGAGCCACGATTTTCACAAGCCTTGATCTCACCGCAGGCTACTGGCAAATTGAGATCGAACCTGCAGACCAACAAAAGACGGCTTTCATAACTAAACACGGGCTCTACCAGTATTGTCGGATGGCTTTTGGATTGTGTAACGCGCCGAGCACGTTCCAACGCGTCATGAACTACGTCCTGGAGGGATTGGTTTGGACAAAAGCCATCGTATACCTGGACGATATTATCGTGCTGGGTACCGATTTCCAAAGCCACATGAGAAATCTGGACGAAGTTCTCGGGCGGTTCAAGAAGCACAACCTAAAACTCAAACCCACCAAGTGTGCCATGTTCCAAAAAGAGGTGACATTCCTTGGACGCACGGTATCAGCTGATGGAGTCGTCGTAAAACAAGATGACCTGAAATGCGTGCAAGAGTGGCCAAAACCGACCAGCGTTAAAGAAATGGAAAAATTTCTCGGATATGTGAACTATCACAGGACCTGGATAAAAGGCTTCAGTGGTATAGCCGCACCTTTGTATGCTCTAACTGGACCTAAAGTGAAGTTTGAGTGGAGAACTGAACATCAGACTGCATTCGACAGGCTTAAAGAGGCAATGACTACACCTCCCGTACTCAGTTTCCCCAACCCGGAAGATGTCTTTGTACTCGACACAGATGCATCAGACTATGCAGTGGGCGCTGAACTCTCGCAAGTGCAGTCAGGCGCTGAAAGGACTATATCCTACTGCAGCTACACGCTGTCACCGGCTCAAAGAAAGTACTGCCCAACTAAAAGAGAACTCCTCGCCGTAGTTATGGCCACCAGACATTTTCGCCATTACTTACTGGGCCGAAATTTCATCATCAGAACTGATCACAACAGCCTAGTTTGGCTGACCAGATTCAAGAACCTGAGCGGTATGCTTGCACGATGGCTGGAGGAGTTAGCTCAGTACGACATGTCGATCCAGCATAGACCAGGAAGCAAACACTCCAACGCAGACGGCCTATCTAGAATACCAACCACTGACGACAGCTGCGACTGTTACAGAGCTGGCGAAGACCTGAACTCCCTACCCTGCGGCGGATGTAAAGCGTGTACCAAACTCCAAACGCAATGGAAAAGGTTTGAAGATGACGTTGACGACGTTGTTCCATTAGCAGTCAGATCCATCACTCCAACTGTCGCAGAAAATGATATCGCACGTGACAACAGGAACGACGCCTCCACCACAACCCAGAATGCTCTGGAACGCGATATCGAACCTGGCAACAGGACGGACACCTCCGCCACCCAGAAAACTGTGGAACGCGATACCGAACCTCACCACGAGAATGACGTCATCCCAACATCTCAGACGGATCTAATACACCAGCCACCGGTCGAAGTCAACTACTTGCAAGCCTTCAGCACCACCGAACTGAGCAAATCGCAACGTAAGGATGACGACATAAGACCCATTATACAGTGGCTGGAGAAAGAAACTACTCCTACCGAAGCGGAGCTACTATTGCAGACCCCCTCGACTAAAGCAATGTGGTTATGCCGAAGCCAGCTGAAATTGAAAGAACAAGTCCTATACTATGAATGGATCGATGGGAACCAACGAAAACTGAAGCTCGTTGTACCACATGAACACAAGAACGCGATCCTCAAGCTATGCCATGACAACCCAACAGCTGGCCACTCCGGTCGAGACAACACACTGGAGAAACTGAAACGATCATTCTACTGGATCGGAATGACTACCGACAATAAACTCTACACCTCTACATGTGCCGTATGCAGCACGAACAAAACCAGTCGACGCCCTAAAGCGACTATGATCAACTACCAAGCTGGCTGTCCAGGAGAAAGGGTTCACATCGATATCTTAGGCCCATTTACGGAGAGTGACCAGGGCAATCGGTACGTCCTCATGATTATCGACCAATTTTCAAGATGGCTGGAAGCTCACGCTATCCCTGAGCAGTCAGCAGAAACAGTAGCAAAGACATTTTTCGACCAATACGTCGCTCGCTTCGGATGCCCGCTTCAAGTACATACCGACCAAGGAAGGAATTTCGACGGAAATCTCTTCAAAGCTTTCTGCGAACTTCTCGAGGTCACAAAAACGCGAACAACTCCATACAGACCATCATCAAACGGCCAAGTTGAGAGGTATAACCAACATGTTCTGCAGTTTATTCGATGCTACCTTCGCAAGAAATATCGGACGTGGGACAGATATCTACCCGTACTCGGCATGGCCATACGAGCCACTGTCAACACCACAACCGGTTTCACCCCGAACATGCTCCAATTAGGACGTGAGGTAAACATGCCGGGAGACATCATGTTTGGCATCCCACAAGCCAATGATCTGAACATTACTTCAACGGAAGAATACTTAACGAAAAGTCGAGACCTTATGCGAGAGGTGTACGCAGAAGCCAGGGAGAACGTACGATCTCGACAACAACGACAGAAACGCGATTACGACGTAAAGTCAAACCAACGCACCTTTAATGTCGGCGACCTTGTGTACAAACTTGATTCAACCACTCGAGTTGGGATCAGCAAGAAACTCCAACCCATACGAATTGGTCCGTTCATAATCACAGAAGTGATTAATCCGGTTCTGTACCGTATAGAGGGAAAAAAGAAATCAAGTGTCATACACCACGACCGACTGAAGATTTGTAACGACCGATCCATACCAATGTGGATTCGAAGAAAACGTCGAGAGCTCCTGCCTAATGAGACCTTCCCCATAACTGATCAACCAGATAATATGACTCCTATCACGGCTAAAACACCAAAAACACACCGTTTACCAAAATGGCTGAAGCGACTGCGCTGCGGTGTTATCATACCTGACAATGACTATGAAAACGTCGACACTGTCGATGATATGATTGTTACCAACGAAACCGAGGAAACTGCGGTTCTACAGCCTGTGGTAGAACATATCGCTGAAACCGTGTCCGAGAATAGGACACGAGTCGGACGCAAAGTCAAGCCTCCTGAGAGGCTAGACGACTATGTCATGTAACTCAAATACTCCATTGGGTCTCACGGATAATAGAAAATTCAAGTACTACGGTATTTTTTATAATAAGCTATTTCAAAATTAGAAAATTTTTAGTTGATTAAACATTACCGTAGATCTTTTAACTTAAAAGTATCACATAAGTATAAGTTTTATGGGGAATGGGAATTGACTAAAATTGAACAGAAATAAATAGAAAATAATCACTTACGAAATTTTGTTATTTTTAGAGGGGATTATGTTATTTTAGAACCGTGAGACCCATACCATTATTGTACATAGTTTCTTGTATTTTGATAATATAGAGTAGTTTTAGTTTCGCTTTAGCTTTTATATAATAACCAATATATAATCACATTTATCAAGATACCCAAAATATAAGATAATCGCATATATAGTATTTTACCCTTCCGACGAACCGTATCGGCGAGTTTAGTTTTTTTCTCTCTCGTTTTTGATCCTGGGAATTGTGTACGTCTATTAGGCTCAGGCCTTCTCGTAATTCAATTCTCATTTTTGTCATAATTTGTTGGCATAATTTTTTTTCTAATACTTCGTGTAATAAATGTATGACTATAATGTTCAGAATTTATATTGTCCATTAATTGTATAATTTTCATTGTAGACTATATGTATATGTACACAATGCTATATTAGTCGATAATTAGTTTTAGTGTGCAATATTGTATAAATTGTATCGTGTGTTTTATACTATGCTTCTATGTGACTAACATTACAGCCTAAGCGTTAGGTGTGCATGAACACAACCGTAGGCCTAATGTCTATACTGTCATCCTCTCTCGCCATTACTAACAGGTGTGGCACAGGCACTTCTGGCTGGGAATTTATCACTTTTTGGTGGTATCTGTCCTAAAGATCTATTCTGCAGAGTAAGCCCTGTTTCTGTGCAAATGTATAGGCAACTAACAATCTATCGATAGAAATCTCTTGGTTGTGTCATTCACTAGGTTAGGTAGGAAATTGTCCAGCACTAAGTTAGTTTTATCATGTACATCATAGTAAAAGATGACAACGCAAACTAGCTGGCCATTCCAAAAAAAAGAACAAATGGGGGAGGAGTGTTGTGGGAGCATATAGTTATGCATTATAATGTGTGAGCCAATGATATGCGAGTATTGGTATTGGATATTGGCCGAACCTGCTGATGTGTGAGTCTCCCGCCACTTGGTGAATTGATGACGAACTCGTATAGTTGAACCTCCCCCAACGCGGATTATATACCAAGTCATACCTCCAAGTCAACCTCTACCCTAATCTGGTAGGTGATCGTATTTAGACACCCTACCCGATAACAACTGTATAGCCCATATATACAGTAGGCAATCACACGAAAATTATAATATTATAATTGGTGTTTTATACTTAATGTTAACTGTTATATAAAATGTACGTTATGGCCAACAAGCTAATCATTGTAAGCTTCTCCATTAGCCATGTAAAATAATAAATAAAAATAAAAAAACGTATACTGTAACAACAACATTATCCGGGTTTGCGGTAGCCAAAACCCATGTAAGGTTTCACTTGGTAATTTTTGCATGAATCTTTCTTCATCTTTTCCCATCGATGGAATTAGTGTTGCAAGTGGGCTAAACAATATTGACGCAGATGAAGAAGTAAGCCTAAGGTAATGATTCCCCAATTAGGCATGTAGGCCTGATATGAGACTTCGTTTCTCTTTGGGCATGTAAACGATCATAATGCCATAGGTGGGAAAAAATAGGTCAAGCAGAATCCCCAATTTTATACGCTATAAAAAATAACTTTGATTTCTCGAAAAATCGACCGACTCCACACACAACCAACAGGTGCCCTGACACTGCCCTCCCAACTGTACTGTACTTTCTTGCGTGCACCATAATAACGGGGAATAACTCTGTACTCGTTGCTAGGAACGCCGTCGCTAAGAAGTTTGGAGTTATTTTTCACACAAACTGGGCTTTTTCGCAAAAATATTATAAAGAAGTGTGATAAACAAGGTTAATCATGAATACGGGGCGGTATAACGTTACGATTCCTCAGCCCGATTACCACAGTAGGGCAGGGAGTTTGCTGCTGAGAAGCAATGCACACAACTATGGGCGATGTGTTCTCACCTCAAATTGGTAAGTTTGTGTGTGTGATAATCATATTTGTTATGACACTGTTAATATTCAATAAATTACTCTAGTAATATTTTATTGGCGGTTTTGATCCAATGCAATGTTTACAAACATTGATAACAAAGGACGCCTCGGTTGCCTCCACAGTCACAAGCCGAGAATGCGCATATTCATTTTCATATTATAAATTGGTCTATAGTTCAATCCTTTATTTAATAATTCATTTTAAAATATATTATGCCATCACGATCATAAAAACATGAATTTTTGTAATCACGGAGAGCGAAAAAAGCCCATCTTTGCTCCCTTTAAATTAAAGGATACACTATTGCATTGTGATGAACCATAGTTAACATATGGTGCAGCAATGTATTATTACACTATATACACTCTAATACTACGGTACTTTCTCAGATATTTCATCGGGTCTAAATTCTCAAAATTGCCAGGGCGTTTAATTATCTGAAATTACCACTCTTTGGAAAATACAATTATGAATTTTGTTTTCATCATAAATTACAGAATTGATCAAT
>WNLI01026793.1:0-11651 GCA_025802215.1 Wirenia argentea
GTCACATAGTGGACACAGCAGCTAATTGGAGACCTGTCACATAATGTCACAGTCATTTAGTGGATATACCTGTCACATAGTGGACACAGCAGCTAGCTGGAGACCTGTTACACAGTGTCACAGTCATTTAGTGGATATAGCTGTCACACAGTGTCACAGTTATTTAGTGGATATACCTGTCACAATGTGTCACATGGTGGACACAGCAGCTAGCTCGAGGTCTGTCACACAGTGTCAGTCATTTAGTGGTTATACCTGTCATATTGTGTCACATAGTGGACACAGCAGCTAATTGGAGACCTGTCACATAATGTCACAGTCATTTAGTGGATATACCTGTCACACGGTGGACACAGCAGCTAGCTGGAGACCTGTCACACAATGTCACAGTCATTTAGTGGTTTTATCTGTCACATTGTGTCACTTTACAATAATATCGCCGAGCATTTCTCGCCAAGCAATGTTTATTCCATCTATGGAGAATATGCACAATCGGTACCCACTTCCTACAGCTGGGTCAACAGAAGCACCCACGTGAGATATCTTGCACATTGCCTAAGGACACCATGGAGAACATGCCCGACAAAGTACAATGTTTGTTCCGTGGTTGGGAATCGATCCCGAGTCCATAATGGGGATAAATGTACAGAAATTACTGTCTATACTGCGGATAAATTTACATTAATAATAGCTGAGATTTATTCCTAAGTGGGAATACGACCACATCCTAGTGTGGCATGTGTAAGTGTGACTTTCAAGGGACTGCTACCGGTATACCCCAATGGGGCTGCGCGTGGATAGGCCTGCAACCTATGTCCAACACATACACATGTAACGTGACCGAAAGTTAGATGTTATCATGGTGGAGAAAACTACCGGACGTGGGCAGGAATATTTCCATCTTCCATGACTCGAATACAGAGGGAAGCTAGTAGAATTCCTACGAAAGCTACTCAGTCCCCGGATGATCAATTTAGCTACTGAACCAGTGCAGTGGAGGCAATTAGGGGTAAGTTCCTTGCCCAAGACAATTACTGAAACACAGGGCAATGCCACAAACATTTGCCTCGGCCCAAGCTTGAACCCGTAGGCGAGCACTCTATCACTGAGCTACTGTCCCCATTAATTTACATTAATTACTGACATAATGGGGATAAAATTAATTGAGACGAATTACTGACCATAATTATTTAAAGTTCATTTTAACTCAACACATAAACGTTAGGAATGCGTACCTAAAAATTTGAGTTGACGTTTCGATCACACAGACTGCAATCTTTATCAAGACTGCCAGATTTGCCGACCGGAAGTGTCAGAAAATAAAGCAGACCAAGCGTGAGATAGTTGGTAGGCCCCTCGTCACGGTTGATGAGGTTCTTGCGTTTTCTGATCCAGATGGCCTCCTTTATCCATCGTGCCCTGTTATCGCGTTCTTTATCCAGAATTTTCGATGCTCCCAATTGATAACATGGTTTTGTACGAACGCATGTTCTGAATTCCGTTAGTTCATTTTCATCCATCTGTCATTTTCTACTTTGTATCGCACCCGTGATTTTTCTGTTTCGTTTTTATGCTCGTCTAATCTCGTTTCAAACTGTCGTCCAGTTTTTTCACAATTAATACACGATATTTCATATACTGCTTGTTTGTTTGTCTTTGGAATGTACTATAGCAATCTGCGTAATGTTATGTGTGGTTTAATTTTTAGGTACGCATTCCTAAAGTTTATGTGTTGAGTTCAAATGAACTTTAAATAGTTATCTTTGTACCAACACAATGAATCTCTTCTCTACTGACCGTAATGTTGTTCCTTAGTTCGTCCCTTGGACAGTACGTGAGTGTAGATGACTTTATCATGGTCCCCTTCACTGAGTACCCTCTGTACTTCAAAGTGGTAACTGTGGCATGGAATAGGATGCTTTTATATTCATTAAACATGGTGCGGATTATTTATTATGCATAATTGTCGAGTTTCTTTTGTTTATCAGATTATGAAAATGTTATTATACACCATCATTCAATCAGCATAGTGGATGTCATGAATCGGGCTGTATGTAGTTGTTCATTGTGATCGTTATACTATTTTTTTGTTAGGCTTTTGGCTAGTAAGTCTATTACTGCAACTAACACAAACGATTTTCGACATTCGTGGAACCTAGTGCTTAGCAACATTCCTCGCAGCCGGTCATGTGATCCTAGTCCAACAATGGGGTAGGCCGCGAATGCCACTGCGTGGAGATCCTGTAGGTAACATACGGGTTCTTTATCTTATCTCCATTGACAATCCAATGTTTCTGATAGTGTGACACTGATTGACAGGTCAGCTGGAACTGAGCTGGTTTCCGTCTGATCGAGCCACACCCTAATGACCTACGAATATAAATAACTACAAATATACCCCTGGTAGTTTGACTAATATCCTCAAATCGTTAGACCTACCCTCCCTAAAAGATCGCCGAACTCAGTCTATTCTTTTCTACAAAGGCCTACAAAACATGCCAAATGTCCCTCTTAAAGATCTAGATTCTCCCAAAAGACGTCTTCGTAATATGCATGACCAACATTTTAAACAAATATTTGCCTCAATGGATGCATTCAAATATAGCTTTATCCCTCGGACGGTCAAAGTGGAATTCGTTAGACCAAACAGTGTTAACATCGTCTAATAATTCCAGCAATAAAATTGTTAAATTTACGGAACTAGTCCGTAAATTCTAAATTTCCAGCCCATGTGTCTTAGGACTTTGCACATTGTAACCATTACGCATACGGAGATTGTGAAGATTTACCTGGCCTGGACCAATAGATATTGACACCGGTTTACACCAGTCACATGTCAATCAGTGTCAGACTGACATAATATTTTCTGTAGGTCAATATTACCTTTTATGGTCTTTGGTGGCAAAGGGAGATAATCAGTAAAAAATATGGTAAATGTACCCCATTGGGTCACCGGCGAGCTGACGGGCCGGCCGAGCCGAATACAGCGTGAGACAGTCGCAACGTTGACACTTTGTTTGTGTTAGTTGCATACATAAATAGATATATAACAATCATAATAATGTTTCTCAAATTCCAATAGCTCAGTCCGGAGCACGTTGGATTTGTAATCCTAAGGTCGTGGATTTGAACCCCAACCGGAGCGGATTATTTGAGAGAGAGTTGTGCACACACAAATCGTCATTCGCATGAGATGTTAAACCGAGGTGCGTGCATGGCCTATTAAAACAATAACATAACAATCGATAGTCAATGATAAACCTGTAGTCTATATATAAAATGCATGGTGCAATAGGCCGATAGCGTGTGCAATACAAACCGCAGTATATCCAGGGCTACCCCTATCCTGTTGACAAGTGACAACGACCATGGGCGGATAGTTGTCAGGGCCGTATGCTTCGTAAGAAGAATGTTGTGGGTTCGAACCCCGGCTGTGTCATTGACGAGTGTCTCCATGGCAATTGGAGTTTGGGAGTACTGTGTAGTAGGGTCACCCTAGCGACGAAATGGCTGCATTCCCCATAAATACTGCTACTGCCTTTGAAACGCAGCAATGCGTAAAAAGAATTTTTTACCTGCCGACAAATGTCGTGAGGTGCCTACTAACACAAAGACCATGATATTCCTGCTGACAAAGATCATTACGTACAATCAACATTTTAATGAATTCATGAAGTCCTGTGGTAATGTAATATCGTATAAGAATAATAAGACTAACTTTTCCACATTAGGGTAGAGGGAGCTGAGGTTGCACAGCTCTTGGAAGTGGGTTACAAAGAATGTGAATGCCTGAAAGAACAAATAGATCAATCAATCAATCAACCAATTGATCAATCAATATTTTAATATTGTTCAATCGTTCAATAAATCATTCGATGAATCAATAAATGATTCAACCATTCAATCGTTGAATCTCAATCATAAAATAATTCAATCGTTCACTCGTTCAGTCATTTAGTCATTCAATGTCATTCAATAGTGTAATGGTTTAATCGTGTAATGGTTTAATCATGTAATGGTTTAATTGGGTAATGGTTTAATCGTGTAATGGTTTAATCGTGTAATGGTTTAATTGGGTAATGGTTTAATCGGGTAATGGTTTAATTGGGTAATGGTTTAATCGGGTAATGGTTTAATTGGATAATGGTTTAATCGGGTAATGGTTTAATTGGGTAATGGGTAATGGTTTAATTGGGTAATGGTTTAATCGGGTAATGGTTTAATTGTATATTTAATCATCTAATAATTTAATCAATCAATGATGCATGATATATCCTTTGTAGTATATGTTTCAGTCTTATTATTAAACCAGTCCTTTTGCTAAAAGCCTGAAAATTTCCGTCATGTAAAAAGTCTGTTTCACTTGGGCTCACAGTGCTTTTCGCACGAGAGGTCGCTGGTTCGAACTTTGCAGACACAGGGATTTTTTACTGGGTTTTCAGTCTTCCAAGATTTCTGCATGGAAACATGGAGACAGATTTTGTAAGTGTGATATATTATATTTTTATGATAGAAACATTTCTACATAATATGCATACTGTACATATAAATGATTAGGGACATTCATGTATGCAATTTCACTGAGCAAAGAACGCACTACTGTCTGTGAAGACACAGGTGCCAGCTACATTATAAACTACAAATGATATGTTGATATCCGCACTGGAAGTTATAATGATTGTTTTAAACATAAAGCAGACCTTAAGTTTGAGGAGGTGTTCACAAATTGCGTGACATATGGCCATTCCCTCCAATACACTTGTGCCTACAACATAAATGTTCACATGCACAACATAGGCCTAACATATGAAAATATGTTGTTTAGTCTGATGAAGCTCTTGAGTCTATTTCATTTTCTGCGTGTGGCTTGAGAAATCAAGGTGTCTGGATGTGCGCTGTGTGCGAACAAACCCCAGCCTCTCCTACTTGTGAGTACAATAAAATATTTCACAAATTGTGTGACATATCGCCATTCCCTCTAGCATTACGTGTTCTTAGACCATTACATAGCTTTGTTCATGCTCAACTGTTTAGAGTAATTTTTTAGTATAAAAAAAGATACACAAAATTGGATTGAAACTATACCCTTTAACTAGCCGGCATACACATAGGGGTAAAATAATGTACTTGAGAGAGAGCATTGGTGAGGCTGCGAGCTCTTGCTCGATCTCATTTTCAAATTTCTTTTGAAAATAAAATATGTTTAAAGTAATATACTTGTGGCAAATACCTTAGAGGTGATTGTACTGTATATTCCGAGTATTGTATAAAGGTAACATACCTCTGCCTAGTTCATCAATGATGATCAGCGATTTGTCTGTTGCATTTCTCACCATGTAGTTCGCTTCTTTCATCTGCAATCATTTCATCAATCAATCAATCAATAAATTGATCCATCAATCAATCAATCGATTAAACAAATCAATTAATCAGTCAATAAATTAAACAATCAATCACTGTATAAATGTGTTTTAGTGTGAACAAAGTTTTTACCAAAAAGGCATTCATTAGAAGTGTTTTCATGAAGGAATCCTCTGTGCACAAGGTGTACAGTCCTAGATCCTCTTGACTAAGAGTTCACGCTGCTTGGTTTTAAAGGGAAACCTTTTTATTATATAATTATACATTGTAATTATGATATAATTATACATTGTAAAGGGATCAATAGTTCGTTCGAAGCCCTGCTCACGTCTACCCTCGCACGGTCATGATGTAAGACCGACATTTGGCGGATCATGAGGTCCAAAAATGCGGCGTATTTACACAAGAGTCCAACGCGCTACAAGTTGCGCCACTTTGCCATCCTCTTTCTACACTCAAGAAATTGTTGAAAATTACGGATAACCCCTTTACGTACCTCGAGGTAAAAAGTGGAGGCATTCGTCTCGAGGTCATCATCACTACCGATACGCGAGAAGATCTGATCTGTGATACGCAGTGAGGCATACTGAGCTGGAACATATGAGCCACACTGAGCCATGATCTGAATGATTGCCACCTGGCGTAGGTACGTTGACTTGCCGCTCTGAAAGTTTCATAAAACAACTCTTTTCATCCATCTACTTGACAAGGAGGTTTTAAGACACGAATGATTACAAGATAGAGTAGTTTGATTCAAAGACTTCCCTTTCTGTCGAGTTGCAGCTCTGTGATGGGATAGAAACATTCATGACAATGATTGCTGACATGAGTCAGTGCGTGGTACACTGGTACACCAGTGTACCATTGCATACCGATGTACTCCGCCACATTAAAAAGTAACAAATGTACAGTACAGCAGCTTTTCATTAGATGAACCACGTGACTTTCAAATATTCTGACTAATCACGATGCACAAATGATGTTTTGGCTGAATGCACAAATGTAGATTTCTGATATTGTTGACATCTAAATTATATTTGATAAACATCCTCTGTTACATGTGTGTCGATTCGTCAACGTATTGTCACTGGGTATGACAAATACCTGCCTAAAATTTTATTCACGATTCATCACATGTTATACTGTATGTCAAATTCATTTACCTTCACGAAAAAATCAAAATACATTGGGATTACTTTGTGTTTCTCGTGTGGTATACTCTTGTTTCAGAACTTGGCAAATGTGATCTTACAACATTCAACAAGAGAACACATCTCTGATAAGAAACTAAAAGTAATAATGGTGTAAGGATCGACAATCCAGAATGTTATAAACGTTCGACGTTATAATCACGACTCGTCTTAGGTTCTTAACATGTGTAAATCTGAACGGACGAAATATCTGAAGCATGAATCGTTTTATGTTTGACAAGATTGACAGTTACAGAAATGCAAATGGCGATGACCAGAGAAACACGTTCTTGAAATACCAAAGGAGAAACCACGCGACCTACTGAGGGCGCCCTCCAGGACTCCACTCCGTCCAGTGCAGGTGGGTACCTTACAATACACACTCATATTGTACATTTGTGGTACTGATATTACCTTGGGCACTACATGTAACGCACTAAATAATTACGTTGAATGCAAACTAGAATATGAAGATTCTGTCCCAGTACATTTTGTCATAGATGAAAAACCCTACATACAGTACAATGCACATAACAGTATAACATCAACTTTCTCCTTTTGGTGGAAAAGAAAATTCCATGAACCAGGATACATAAATCGTACTAGTCGAGTCAATAGGCTAGAGCATGTAACGTCTATTCACACAATGCCTACAATTTCCGCATGGTTTGTCAATGGATTACAATTCTTCAAAGGTAATTCACGATAATATACACCATATAGCCTACACAAGGACAGGATGGCTCAAAAAAGGGTAGTCTGTTGTACACAGAAGTTTATACAATATTCCTCCAGGTTGTTCAATTCTTGAAAGAAAACGATGAGGAACAATTGACGTTTCGAGAAGTTTCGAGAAATGAAAGATGAAATCTATTCCAGTACTATCCCATTATAGTAACAAACATATGATACAAAAATTACTTGAATATTTTGGTAATCACAGATAAATGCCTAAATGGTACACCAAATATCATTATCTTTGGATCTACAGAATCTTTATTTTGTATTACAAGGAAACAAAACATGGCTTCGTGTTTTTACGTATATACACAGATAACATAAATTTGTACAAATTCTCGTAGCAATGTTGTTGGCGCCTATTACGACACAATGCCTACAAACATTACATACAAAGTATTGATATAAAATATACAGTATATATCAACTGCACATTCACTTTAAAACAATACATCAAACAATCTACAGTACATACAGTTAAACCTATTGTTATTCATTTTGTGGACAAAAAAGATATGTATATTGTGTTGTGTCATGTTTACATTAATATCTTAAACTAAACTCATTGAGAGAAAAAAAAATTGAGTGGAAATGTTACCCAACTATTTATAACATGTATTAAACCTCATAACGCGGCATCATGTGACACCATCGCCAGGTGGATTAAGGACACTATGAACGCACCTAGAATAGACACTACAAAATACACAGCACACAGTACCAGTGCAGCATCGGTATCAAAGGCTACAGTAAATCATTGAATCTTCCCATAGATACCATCTTGAATACAGCAGGATGGTCACGTTGGCCAGTGACATGGTCATTGGGAGGACTTCATGGTGTAAAGGGATAGCCATTTAATTTTATCAATGTGTATCAAATAACAAATATTAATTACTGATACATGGAAAGGGGAAAAAGGATGTCCCTGGATTAATACCGCAAGATATTGTGTCAGAGATCAATACACTGATATAGATGCGTAATGAATAGGCCTACGGCATATCAAAAGACAACAACTTTTTATTTGCCACCAAAAATTATCTATCATGAAAACGCTTAAAATCTACACAGAAGAAAACGGCAGAGTGTAATGAAAGGATCACTACTGAAGAAGGATATAATGTAGCATTTACTTTTGACCTTCAATCAACATTGCCCAAACCACACCTCTCTACCTGTATTGTTTTCTATAGTATAACACCTGCATCAGTGGATGAAATCAAACTAGTTATCAAAAATGGAGGACTGTAAAACTTGACAAAGGTTTTGTAAAAACCAGCTAACCAGAAAAACTAATGTTTTTCATTAAGAAAAAGTAATACTATTAAGATACTTATGGACAAGAATAGAATTACTGTATGTATACTCAACTTATAGTGATCTAAAAACATTGTACAGTGATGAAACACAAAATTCACAAAAAACCATGCACAAAGAAAATTGGATTTATGAAATAACTGCAATTTTGCAGTTTCTCGAGTTGAAATGAAGGATTATCTTTATGCGATACTATACCGGCAAACAACAGATCAACTGAACGTTTTGGGACCAACGAGCAATGCCGAGCACTGTTCAGTGTTCACACAAAATAGCGGTCCGTACGCAAACACCAGCACCAGATTCAAGGACGTCATCCCTGGACTCGGTGACATTTTTAAGTGATTTAAAACTATGGCATACCATACCTGTCAGAAAGTGAATGTGATTAAAATCAATTAAACAGTTCCAAATATTGTTGTGTATTCTATTGCGTGGATTGGGTTTCTGTGTCTGTTTCATCAAGTACCTGTACACTGACTATGAGGATGTGCTATTCATGCCTTTCATGGTGGACGTGTGTGATCATTTAGCTGATCTTTCGGGGAAAGTGATATATACACCGGACGATATCAATGTAAGCATCACACTACTAAATTGAGAAATGCAAAGATCAGACGCTTTGCCAGACATTGAGTCCTTAAAAAAAATCAAGCCTAACAAATGTCTCAAGGGTGATCAATATATCAAGTGTGATCAATGTATCAGGTGTGATCAATATATCAAGTCAAGTGTGACCAATGTATCAAGTGTGCTTAATGAATGAAGTGTGATCAAATCAATGTATCAACCTCGGCCTGTCAGGCGCGATACTATACTCGGGAAATGTGCCCCGCCAACGTCCTCTGTATGTTTATGGACGTACATTGCATCTCCATTCGTACGTTCTTTGACCATCATGGCTTCTACCCTCAGCCATCTATAATGGAGGTTTGGAATGACCAGAGGGCATCATACATTTCCGAGGTGTTAGATAGTGGACGTCCACTGATCTTGGGGGGTGACGGCCATTGCGACACTCCCGGTCATTCGGCGAAGTTCGGCGTGTACAGTCTGATGGACTTGGAGCATGGGCGAGGGATGTCCATGAACATTGTGAGCTACTACAGATTACATTGCCCATGAAAAAAAATTACAATACAATTAGTTTCATAAAAAAAATTATTTTCAACCCGTACACAAGTTTTTGGGTACCTAACTGATGTTATGGAGATCGAGTCTACA
The DNA here is from genome assembly GCA_025802215.1 of Wirenia argentea. Taxonomy (NCBI): domain Eukaryota; kingdom Metazoa; phylum Mollusca; class Solenogastres; order Pholidoskepia; family Gymnomeniidae; genus Wirenia; species Wirenia argentea. The sequence goes on from WNLI01026793.1 coordinate 9,834, forward strand.
TAAGTCAAAAATAAGAAAGCAAGAGTGGAATGAACGGATAAATTGCTAAAGGTAAGGTATCGTTCAAACTTTCAGAAGGTATATTTCTTAATCGAAAGCAATTCCCATAGATCTATCGGGGTGACATCAAAAGCCACATGTAGCATAATATGCCCAAGAAAGGCTGAAACAATGCCGCTATTATAGTAAAATAACACCCATCAGTAAGAAGCAGCGTTTAATACGCATACATTTCTGACACAAATGAAATAAAGCAATGACTCGAGAACGCAGTCTGAACCTCGAACCCATGACCATTGGGTCAGCAGTCCAATGCTTTAGACCCGTGACATTTACTAATTGAAGCATACCAAATAAGCCATCGCCCCATATTCATTGTCCCCATAAAAGTATCAAAGTATCAAAGTTGAATATGTGTGTATCAATATTTTCCTTTTCCAGTCGATGCACTACAGAGCTGGACATAGCCAGTATCACTTCAGACTGGTGTGTACTACACAACTCAAAGTGAGGTAACAATCGTAACATCCTTCAGTTCCTTCTGCACAATGTAAGACAACACCAGGCACGACCCACCGCAAGTATGGAGCCATATCCACCCAGTTCTCACCGACATAAGGAAGGAAAATCGCGCCACAGACAGTAGACACTATACACTGTGTATCAGATGGACCCATGACACAATATCGATCAAAATTTAACTGTTTTGGCCCTAACAATGAAGTTATTTGACTACAGGTTTTCTACTATTACCTGGAACTATTATGATGCCTCCCATGCCAAAAACGCGGCGGACAGCGTTGGAGGTTCGATCAAATGCAACACAATTGTTAAACATGTGGTTATTTCAACAAGTTCTCCAATATATCGGACGTCTGGTACGACTGATGATAAAAGGGGGGTGACATCTGTATCAAGTGTGATCAATATATCAAGTGTGATCAACAAAGCAAATATGATCAATTTATCTATGTCATCAATGTATCAAGTGTGATCAATGTATCAAGTGTGCTGAATGTACCAAGTGTGATCAATGTATCATGTGTGATCAATGTATATATGAATGTGTCCTCAAAACACCTCACACGGGGTTTTGTCTGAGAAGATGATATACTCGTAAGTCTAGACCTGCGCAAAATCACAATTTCATGGAACAGTAGAATTATCTATTTGATCAAGACTAGGCCTATACATGTACGATTTCACAGACAGGGTGATATGTGTATCAAATGTAATTAATGTATCAAGTGTGAGCAATGTATCAATGGTGATCAATGTATCAAATGTGATTAAAACGTGAGTAATGTATCAAGTGTGATCAATATATTAAATGTAATCAATATATCAAGTGAGACCAATGTATCGCGTGTTATCAACATATCAATTAATATGTACTAATATTGGTATAAGTATGTCGTACCTGAGACAATACGATACTTGAGATACTTGTCGAACGCGAGCTGGACGAGATTGAGGCGGAAGAGTTTGAGGAGACGCGATTGAGGAGTGCGAAAAGATTCCACATGCACGAGTGTGACCTCATGGAATGATAATAATGTGGGGACTGTGATTTATAACAATGAATCAAATCCATCCGTGTCACTAGCGTCGTTAGCGTCGATGTATGATTATCCCATTACTACTTAGGAGACGCAGTAATGCACAGCCTAAAATGTGCTATAGAAATCTACCTTTTAAGCAATACATTGTTCAATAATGCCAATTTTTGTAAACATGGCAGTTAGCGGAGCATATTAGCCCCACGATACTTCAAAAAGTGATACATATGCCAAAATTGGCGTGGATGTTGGTCAAGGT
>WNLI01026904.1:0-11650 GCA_025802215.1 Wirenia argentea
CTACTCAAAAAATTATACGTTTTCCCCATAGTAAATACATACTAATTTTCAAGGCCTGCGAGACACCACTAAAAAAATTTGTTCGTCAAATAATTTTGCATGTGGGGTTATTTGGCTGTATAGAACAAATTGAGAGGGTAAGAAAAATAATTTTAAAAAATGTCATATTTAAGCGGCATATCCCAGGTGGGGATCACCCATGCTCTGATGGAAGCAGGGGTGCCCATAGACACGGGAGTGGGGGGATGACACCTGTATACAGTATTGTCACTGCACTGCGTGTATGTATACATTCACTCGTTGCCTCTTTCCTTATACCAACAGGGGCATATCTCAGGTGGGCATAATCCGAGCCCTAATGGAAACAGGGAAACACCCATCACACATTAGGGTCAGTACACTGCTCATATTCCACACACTAATTGCATCTTATTCTGCCAACAGGGGCATATCCCAAGTGGGCATAATCCGCGCCCTAATGGAGGCAGGGGTGCCCATAGACATGGTGGGGGGCACCAGTATCGGGTCCCTAGTAGGGGCAGTGTGGTGCGACACAAGGAACCTCGCAGCCTTCAATCACAGAGTCCGAGAATACTCCATGGTGAGTGAGACACGACAATTATACAAAAACAAATGTTTCGGGTAATATACAATTTATACTAGTTCACACTAAACTTCACTTTCCAAATTGTATGCGTACGTGTCGTCAACTGAAGCATGTCCCATCTTCCCAAATGACGAGTCTTTATAACTCATATGGCCGTATTCAAATGTTGTCTCAGAATGTCTAGTGAATTGAGGAATAACCTAGCTCGCCATTATCGTGACGTCATTGAAACAAGTAAAAAATAAATTGTCTGGTCGCATCCCTGTAATTTTTGTTGTGGCGAATAGATAAAGAACCTTGTAGATTAATAAACCAGTTAAACGATCACCGGGACGGGGTGATGTTTAACAGGGATTTTACGCAATACAGAAGAAGTGCAGAGTTTAAATTGAGATGCGCATGTGTGGAACTGTCGCACGGAATCTAATCAGACTTAAACCCAGATTTAGTACAGACACAGAATCATATAACAAAATTTGTTAATAGCATGCCTTGGACAAGGAAATGACGACCAATTTTGACGTATAATACCTGCAATACTCTGTGTATTCAGAAGTAGTCTAGTTGAGAAAATCAACAGATCAGATCAACCAATTTAAATAATGTATGTACCCAAACAAATTTGGTATACATTGCCATAGCTTGAGTCTCCATAACCATCACCCCCCCCCCCTTTTTGGGAGGAAGAGGGTGGGAAATTTAAACTCTGCACTTCTTCTGTAGTGCGTAAAATCCCTGTTAAACATCACCCCGTCCCGGTGATCGTTTAACTGGTTTATTTTACTTTACTACAGCGAAGTGCAGCTTTAAATTGAGACTTCAAAGCTGTGGCCTGTACTAAATCGACAAAATTAATAAAAAGTACACAAAGATAAAATGCACACAAACATAAATACAACAAAAATCAATTTCATGATAAACAAAATTTATATTTCAACAAAAATTAACCCGACTGTCGAAGTCCTGTACAAGATGCCATAATGATTCTGTATTCATAATATTTGCCAAAATTTCATTGTGTCAACACCGCTTGTGCAAACTGATTATGTGCGTCTTGCAATGGCTTTTTGTAAAACCTTGCGAAAGTTTGCTCATTTGACCATCCAGCCTTTTGCAAAATGTCCCCAATATTAACCCCACATCTATTGGCTGCTGAAACTGCAGCACTCCTAGTACTATGCGGCTTATAGATCGTTACATCGATACCTGCCCTCATCATACTCAATTTGATCCACCTGGATAACGTGTCTCTAGATGCTGGTGTATGTGGTTTATTCGTGATAATAAAGAGTTGCCCCCCTTGTCTAATATTTTTGGTTCTTTCTAGATATACAGACATAGTTTTATAAACACACACTCTAGCATCTGGTTCATAAGCCTGTAGTTCAATGGTCATTGTTGTATTACCCAACCTTGATTGTTTGAAATTACTAATGTGAAATGTGAACGCACTATTCGATGTGGTCATGTTATCTACAGACAACAAATGTAGAGACTGGCCTCTCTGGGCCGTAACAATTGCACATAATGTAACCGTCTTTATACTCAAATCCAACAATGATAAACTTGCAACATCATCCTGTGCACGAAAGTAATTTAAGAGTAACGAAACGTCCCAAATATCCTGGTATCGTGGACGCGGGGGTCGACTAGATGCCACTCCTTTCATAAATTGCGTCACTAGAGGATGCGATCCAATTTTTTCCGTTGATGTTAAACTTAGAAAACATGACAATGCACTTCTCGCGGTATTGATAGTATTATACCTAACACCATTGTTATACAAATTTGTTAAAAAATCCAAAACACTTCCAACTTCATTTGTAAATATATCCAGATTTTTTGCCTCACAATACAAAATCCAGCGTGTGATATATGAAACATATTGCTTTTTAGTCGACGTCCTCCACGACGAAAAAATTAAATCTACGGTATCCCCGCACAAATCAAAATCATTTACTAATTTCTCCCGCAAACGACACAAGCAATCAGCTTCAGTTTCCGTCGGAGTGGGTGAACTGCATCTGTCCGATGAGGTAACGTCAATAGGTCGTTCCGCCAAAATAAACGAAGTGGTTCTCCCACACACAGACGACGTAGTTGCGTACTCCACGCTTGTGTCTGCCAGTCCGGCACCACCAGAATCCCGATGGCTTTGTCTGCTTTCACTTTTTGCACGACCCGGCCGATGACACTGAAAGGTGGAAATGCATAGAAAGGTTTATTCCAATTCATTGTGAACGCATTGATGAATGCGGCGCCAGGATCGGGGTGCCATGCCACATATGGGAGCATTTGATAATTTAACCGCGACGCAAATAAATCAATTTGTGGTTCAACATGCCCTTTAAAATGGCCTAAAATCTTTGCAAAAATAGATGGTTTTAACTTCCATTCGGTATTATCATTGAACTGTCGTGATTCACGATCTGCCAAAACGTTTTCAGTACCTGGGATATATGTGGCAGTCACCCAAACCTGGCGCTCCATGCACCACTGCCAAATCTCTTTGGCCAACACATCACACACATGAGACTGTGATCCACCCATGTTATTCACATACGCCACTGCAGTCGTATTGTCAAGTTGTAGTTTAATATGGGCGTTGTAAATTTGGTCAGAAAAAGCTTTCAAACCTAGGAAACAAGCAGTGATTTCTAACACATTAATGTGTTGCTGTTTTTCGGTGTCTGACCACCGACCACCTGTTGATTGTTGAGTACTGGGACAGTCATCTGACATATCTGTGATTACAGCGCCCCATCCCTCGAGGGACGCATCTGATGATATACACAACCGAAACTCTCCATGATCTATACTCCTATATTGAGTATCAATGTTGTTAATCCACCAATCAATTTCGATCTTGGATTCACGTGATATTTTAACTGGCGCATCATAACAACCATGCGACATCTTAAGGGCTGTAACCTTATCATGCTCTAAGGACCGATAATGCATACGTCCATACTGTACTGCCACTAGACATGACACTATTTGCCCAATCAATTCAGACAATTGTCTAATTGTCAGATTCTTTGAATCTCTGACAGACTTGCATGTGACCACTAATTTGACCTTCTTGTCTTCTGGTAATGTCACAGACATGGTATTGGAGTCTAACACATACCCAAGATGTTGTAATATTTTGCATGGTTCAAACACAGATTTCTCATAATTCAAGAAAAATCCCAATTTTGCCAAAATATTGCAAGTGGCCTTGACATTGTCCCTACATTCATGCATTGTATGGCCCATCAAGAAAAAGTCATCTATATAGCCACTGACTATATGTCCTTGACTCCGCAACTCTGCAAAAACAGGTTTGAAAATTTTGGTGAATAATCTTGGCGCACATGAGATGCCCATGGGCAAGGTTTTGTACTGATATAGCTTATTGCGCCACATGAATCTCAAATAGCATCTGTATTGCTCTGCTATTGGTACCGAATAATATGCATGCTTTAGATCCAATGATGCCATATAACATCCTGGTGTTAACAGTCTCAGCACAGACTCGATGGTGTCCATCTTAAAATGTTCATAACGAACATACTCGTTGAATTCCGACAGATTTAAAATCATCCGATATGATTGATCCTTTTTACGCAAAACAAATATATTCGATACATATTCCGGACTAGAATGGCCAGTTTCTTCTATAACTTGCTGATCAAGAAACTTTTTAATTTCATTATCTATGGCCTCAGATTCCACCTTGTTAAAATGCAAGGGGTGTGGAAACATTTTTTGCTCTGGTTCCATGATTAAATCAATGGATGCACCATTTATAGTTTCCAAAATAAATCTGTCGGATGTCAACATTTGCCATGCTTCAGTACATGTAGCAATAGTACCAGCGGTGTAATTACCTTTATTTACAACCTTCGGCGTTTCCACATCATCGTCTAGTATGGGCGCCCTCGACGTCGTCCGAAGAAACGGCGCCGGTTTCCTCGGCCCCTCTCTAAAAAAGACGGCTTGTCGGCACCGTACCCAGTGGTGTAACCATACTGGCGAGCGTATCCCTGGTAACGATGATCAGTGACGCGACCTCTGCTATATGGATGGTTACGATATCGGCCTCTCGTGAACTCAGCGCCACGCTGTGGACCACTGCCGCCTCGGATCTTAAGCTGGTTTGTGATTTTATTAGTCTCCGTTATGTCCTTTATACGACCAGCTAGATCGTCTCCATATAACCATTTCGAGGTTACATCAGTCTCGTTACTTCGCGTCAAATCTCTGAACATATAGTTCATCTCGGCACGCTGATCTTCTTTGCGTTTATTGTTTATAATTTGATTCGCATTCGCGTTAAACGCCACCGCATCCGTCAAATTAATTAACAGCTGCGAAACATCGTCCGGAGCCAGTTTAACATCAGCTCTCGCTGAGCTCGTCATCATATCTAGCGATTTTAGCATGGCGACGGTGCCATGTACCAAAAATGTCTGCACCCTTTGCAAACGCAAATCAGACACTCGCGTCTTCGATCCGAACTTTTTCCATATTTCGGGGTTGACCTTTTGTACGATGAGATTGTCACAATTCGCCGGACGCGGGTGGTAAGATATCTTATCGCCCATCTTTTTGTCGACCATGGGCTTCTTAAACAAATTTTTCTGTATCGAACAGATTTGCGCATCAATATCCTTGTCAACATCATCGCCAACGTTAAAATCTTGTTCGATTTCATTGATAACATCGGTAGGATCTCGATCATACACAAAATCAGATACCCCAACGTGGGGAATCGGCGGTAGCGCGGAATGACTCTCTTCGACAAAGCCAACGTCGTTATCAATATTATTCATAACGATATCAACGTCATGACGCACTGGCGGCGGTTCAGTGTCGCGTTCGTTATCCTTGGAACTCAACGTATCTATCACCATTTGTAACTGGCCAGCGAGGCCCATAACCACGCTCTCAAGTTGTTGAAATTTACTTTTATCAGACACGTTCTCAACAGTTTTATCGGTAAGCGATTTACCAGTTGTCGCCCCTTTCTTGTTCGACTTGGGGTCAGTTCGCTCGGACACAAACTCGGCGACGCGTGCGACATCATCAACACCAACATCTCGCGATGTTTTAGTGTGTGGAATTTGCGATTTATCTCTACCGACACGCTTATCAGAATCGTTACATTTAGTACGACCAGTAGATTTCTTATCCGGAACTTTATCATCATGCGTGGTGGACGCTAAAATTTTATTCAGAACATCAGTTGGTGGCTCTCGCGAACTTGCCATCTTACGAAGCTAGTTGTCAGGTATATGGCGGGATTATGGTCTGAAAAAGACAATATCATGCATATTAAATATCATACGAAAAACAAAAAATCCCATTATGATTATCACTCGGGCCTCTAAGGTGTATGTACAGATACACCATAACGTCAAAATGCAGGACTATCATAATCCAAAAAAGGGAAATAATCGCCCTAATACACAAAAGGGACGTCTCACTTGAGTCACTTCACCTAAATTTTAAAATTATTATTATTTTTTAATCCATTGTTAATCTTCCTTTAGGGAGTAGTACAACTTTAGCATAATGTATGAATAATCGGTATTCATAATAAACCAGCTCAGTCTTCACCTTGAGTAGCCTACTCGAATCACTGACAAGTCTGGCAGAGGCCAGAACTGATAACTGGAATCATACAAAGCCTGGACAAAAGTGATGTAGTTCCCTGTAGTACCAGCAAAATTCAAGTACTACTAAAAAATCTAAGCTATCTCAAGTTTAGAAACCAAAATGAGATTCAGAACCCAAGTCCAAAAACAAGGTCGCAAAAATTGTGCATAATTTGCGAACCCATCGGCGTCGTAGGCCTACATAATTACAGCCAATACTGTAAAACAGTAACTAGTAAACTAAAGTTACCAATTCAGAACACTGCAAGATTCATAAAATTGCCGAAATATCTCAAAATTTTACATTTTCCAACTTTTAAAAACACGTGTGACCTTCTAAAACTCCAACTCAGCACTGAATAGATTTTACGTGTGACTCGCCTCGCAGGCGCTTCTCAATTTAAAGCTGCACTTCGCTGTAGTAAAGTAAAATGGCAATACCTTATGTAAACTGACATGTAAACAGATTAATGGCGTGGTAAAGTTCTGACTTACTTAGACATGTTACTTGGTATATCATACAGAACATAACCCTGCAAAATCAAATCCAGGTTTACCGGTGACGTGATGTCACTTGCAAACTGACATGGTATGACTTCTATCTTTATCAATGGCATTTTATTTGGTGTATCATGCAGAACATACAATAACATTGAAAATTATGTATGGCATAACGTCATATGTAAACTGTATTGGGATGTTTTTCTATCGCTAAATGGCACCTTTTATGGACAGATGATCATGATGTATCATATTGTTTCTTCATCTGTGACGCGATATAACGCCAATAATTTACACTTTTAAGGCCAGAGATGATTATGCTCGGTTATGGTGTGTACTGTACAATGTACATGTTACAAGGATACGTTATTTGATATATCAAACAGAACACATGGCTGGTTAACGTTCACTATAGGAACAATAGGAAACATGTTATCCATTGTGAATTTGTTAGAAGTGCTGAACATTTGAGAGATAATGTCCCCGTTTAGGTAGAGAATAACATAACACAGAAACATCAAGCAGTAACACCCAGATTATAGTCATTACGCTCATGAGTTTTCTATAAACACAATTGATTCAATCTCAACCAGCACACTTTTGGGAATTCTTTTGATTGATCATTCTGTCTGGATCAGATACAGTATTTGCTCTGACAAGTATTACTGTATTGCATTTTGTAAGGCAATGTAGGGCCATAAATAGGTGCCATGCCAAGTAGCCAACCATCCATGTTTACGAATTCCTTCGATTCATCAGAAATTTGCTGCTGTCAAGGAATATGCTGATACACTATTCTTTAAATATGTATTATTTGGCCTATCATACAGAACACATTTGTAAGACATTCAACAATTAGGAACTGTTGGGAATGTATTAACAATCATACTTCTGTCAGTAATTGGTTGCATACCAACAATCTACTGAGACTTCTTTGAAGTTCTTTCCATTGATTATAAATTTAGTACATGTCAAGCAATAGGCCTAAGCATGTCATTACACTGTCACTATATTTTTTTATGAATTTGTGTATTATTAGGCATATCATGCGGAACACATGATCTTGCAGGACATCCAGCTAAGGAACAGTTGGTAATGTCCTGACTATCCCAATTTTGTCTGAAATTTGTTACATTCTAACGGAAACACCGCATCACATGTGGTGTTTTTATTTAGCATACCATACAGCACACAGTGGTGGTGTGACATAGTGTTCACCCAACATAACACAGAAACATCTGTCTGTAGTAGGCACACACTGCTGGTGTGACATAGTGTTCACCCAACATAACATAACACAGAAACATCAGTCTGTAGTAGGCACCATACAGCACACACTGCTGGTGTGACATAGTGTTCACCCAACACACATAACACAGAAACATATGTCTGTAGTAGGCACACACTGCTGGTGTGACATAGTGTTCATCCAACACACATAACACAGAAACATCGGTCTGTAGTAGGCACACAGTGCTGGTGTGACATAGTGTTCATCCAACATAACATAACACAGAAACATCGGTCTGTAGTAGGCACACACTGCTGGTGTGACATAGTGTTCACCCAACATAACACAGAAACATCGGTCGGTGGTAGGCACACACTGCTGGTGTGACATAGTGTTCACCCAACATAACACAGAAACATCGGTCTGTGGTAGGCACGGTTATTCATTAAGCTCATGAATTATAACATTTCCTAAGTACAGAAATTGATTCAATGTCGACTATCTGACTTTGGGGAATTCTTTTGATTGATTGTTCTGTCTGGATCAGATATTTGTTTCGTGCCACCGATTCCTTCAATGTTTCTAGACACAGTAAAATTTGGCATTTATTCCAAATTGAATATGCACGATGTTGCACTGACAGTGGTTTTTTTACATGGTATTTTGGTATATCATCCAGAACAGAGGTTTTGTAGGACTTTCAGTCATTAGGAACAGTGTGAAACATACTGACAATCATGAATCATGAATCATGATTCTGTCCGAAATTTGTTACATCCTAACGAAGATGCCCCATCACTAATAGACTATTCATAAATTATTATGTTCAGAAATTGATTGCCTGTCAATGTTAAAGACTTTTGGGAATTGTTTTGACTGATTACTGTCTGGATCAGATATTTGTTTCATGTGACAAATCCCTTCAATGTTTTTAGATCAATGTGTAACAGGATGTAGTTAATATTTCTGCATATTGTGCAGAACACAGTCATGAATCATGATGTATAATGTTCATCTGTTAGGAACAGTTGGAAATGTTCTAACCATCATAATTGTGTCAGAAATTTGTTGCATTAGAAGATTATGATGTTTTTCTATTACAGTATTCACAATTGAATATGCACACTTACACTAGCGGTATGATTTTTAGATACATGTATGTGTATTTTTGGCATATCATCCAGAACACATAGTTTTGTAGGACATTCAGTTGTTAAGAACTGTCGGAAACATGCTGACAATCATCATTATGTCAACAAATATTTACCATCTAATGACGATATACACTTCGAAATGAGCGTATACAATGCATACTACTATACGGTATTACAAGTTTACCTGATGAAGTTGCAACATTATAATTGCGAGGTTAGCTCAGTCGGTTAAAGCGTTGGACTACCATTCATTTGGTATACCCAGGGTCGTTGGTTCGAATCTCGGACTGCGCGATCCGCGTTTTATCTAAAAAATTATTGTTCTGAGTGATTTCTCAGTGTTCTGTGGGTGAGATCACGTTTCCCTAGCCTTAGTTTATATGTCGCATATTATGTAGGTACTCTCCACGTATCACATATATTTGATATATACACAAGTATTTTACTGCATGTTTTATTTGGTATACTATACAGAATACAATCTGGGTAGATATTTTTGATATTATGTTATCAAATGAAAACATCGAATTGCAATCAAAACTGAAACTTTTCTTTACTTTTTGAAAATCGGGGTATCCGTTAAACATTAAAAGACATATCATATAGAACACTTGGAACTTATTAAGACACCAGTGCACCGGTGATGTGTGGCAACTGTAATATCCAATGACCAAAGTAATGGCATCTTAAAGCTTGATGACCGGGTAGTAGGGTTTAAAAGTAAGTATTTCATCAAATATTTGATCAGCCTTGGGGTATATGATCAGGTTCGAGATGATGCTGTGCTGTTTTGTATCCACCCTAGAAAGTCTGCAACTTTACACTTACGTAAAGTATAAGGTATTACTGTTCTATGCTTTATCGCAAGTTATGTGGCATATCATACAGAACACTGGTTCATACATAACCAAGTAGCAATATCAATCGATCGGTGTATAGGGACTATATTCTCATTGACGAAAACATCAAATTGCAATCACAACGGAAATTATTCTTTTCTTTCTCAAAATCAAATAGGTTTTTAAACATTATAAGACATATGATATGGAACACATGACACTTGATTGCTGACATCAGTGCACCGGTGATGTGTGGCTATTGTAGGCCTATATCGCCTTAATATCCAATCACTAAATTAAGCTTCTGATAATAAACTTGACGACCCGGTAGTGGGGTGTAAAAGTAAGTATTAATTTTGATCAAATAATATTTGATCAGCCTTGGGATACATGATCAGCTTCGAGATGATGCTATGCTATCTACAACCTTATACTTAAAGTATACGGTATAACTATGTTGTGTCACCGGTTATTTGGAATATCATACAGAACACTGGTTCATACTTAACCAAGTAGCAATATCAGTCGACCGGTGTATCGGTATATTCTCATTCACGGAAGATACGTCATTATAAATTTGGCGATATTTCCAGCGCTAGCCTTATAGACCAACCCAAAACTTGACCACTATTATGTCATACATATGCTATTGATCACATATATTTTTTCTGCAATATTTTATTACAGTAGGTTATACGTAGCATGTTTTATTCTGTATATAGGCCTAATACATAATACAATCTGGATAGATATTTTTGATATTGCGAAACGAAACCATCAAAATTTAATTGCAACTGAAATTATTCTTTTCTTTCTAAAAATCAAATGGGTTTTTAAACATTATAAGACACATCATATGGAACACTTGGAACTTGATTGTTGACATCAGTGCACCGGTCATGTGTGGCTACTGTAATATCCAATGACCAAAGTAATAGCATCTTCTGATAAGCTTGGCGATCAGGTAGTAGGGTTTAAAAGTAAGTATTTCATCAAATATTTGATCAGCCATGGGATATACGTATGATCAGCTCATATTGGGAATTTAATTTTAACTTATACACTAAACAAAAATCAAATTGAGCTCACCCGAGCTTTCATGCGGCATCCACCACACTTCGTCAGGTACTGACATCCACATATTAAATTCCTAATATGAACGATCCTAAACAGTTAAAACTTCCCCAACGTATGATCAGCTCATGTATCCACCCTAGAAAGTCTGCAACCTTTAGTATAACCCTATACTTAAAGTATATGTATTACTATGTCAGAGGTTATTTGGCATACCATACAGAACCCTGGTTCATACGTTACCAAGTAGCAATATCAATCGACCGGTGTATCGGTACTGTATTCTCATTCACGAAAACATGGAATTGCAATCACAACGGAAATTATTCTTTTCTTTCTCAAAATCAAATGAGTTTTTAAACATTATAAGACACATGATATAGAACACATGACACTTGATTGATGACATCAGTGCACCGGTGATGTGTGGCTATTGTAGGCCTATATTGCCTTAATATTAGGCTTGTAACGGTATACCGGTATATCGGTGTATCATGATACAGATGGTATGTGATACGGTACACCGGTCTGACCACGTTGTATCGGTACACAACGGTATACCGGTATATCGGTGTATCGTGGTATGTGATACGGTGTACCGG
>WNLI01027015.1:0-11650 GCA_025802215.1 Wirenia argentea
ATCCAATATGGCCGACAAATGACGTCATAAAACTTGACGTCATTAAGATATCATTACAAAATTTTGTGTGTCTTCCTAAATAATTATGGTAGTTCTTACATCCTACCAAATTTCACCTCTATCGCATAATTTCTTATATGTAGTTGACAGGACTTTCCGAACTCCCCTCGTATGTTGTTGTGATGCCTTTGGCAATGAACTTAGCCTTAATTGCATAAAATTAAGTCACAAAATGATCATCTGGAGACATTGTAGCAATTGTGACGGCTGCTTCTCATTCTGAAAGATTAAAAAATCCTTCCTATAATGGTCATATGGTTCAATTCTACAAGTAGTCTACGACAAAGGGATGATTCACCATAGCCGGTCAATAATCCACAAAATTCCATTATGAGTACTAATAATACTGATAATTTACCTTGATATGGATTGATGAATGTTGGCTTTAGTGGGCTCAGGTGCTGTCAAGATTACAAACATACAAATAATAACTATATCAACAAATAATATAGGTAGTATGCATAATAAACATAAATAAATTATTCATTTTCTATTTAATGTAATCAGTTACTGTAATCCAGTAGCCTACATATCCAGGGAAAGGTCAGCAGACTCGTGTTACAATGGTGACTACTGACTATATTATAGGGAAGATGCTGCTAAACTGTACACTGGTCAGCACACACACCCTGTATTGTACAATAACACCCAGTCTTGTTTGATTTTTGAAGCAATACATATATAAACTGTATAGTATAGGCTAACTAAAGAGAATATGACATTGTATGATCTAACCTAAATAGGTATCATGTCCATGTCACATGAAATTATGATTCTGTTTGACTTTGACCACATGTCTGAACATCGCACATTTTCATGTAATGTTGCCGTCTCATAAACTGGCTCTCCAAATAAAATGAATTAATGTGTAGGGTACTTCTATAGTTCTACATTGTACATATTACTGTCTTTATAAATTGCTAGTGACAGCTAGTCTGTATTATTGAACTCACTAAAGTCTTCTTCGTCGTCGTCATCATCATTGTCTTCAGTGGGACATAGAGGGTCATATATGTCATCATCCACCTGAAACATGGGTCAATGGGTCACCATAGAGTGACACAATGGGTCATTGGGTCTTGGGTCAAGGGACACAATGGGTCAATCATTAGTGGGACATAGCGGGTCATATATGTCATCGTCCACCTAAAAAACATGGGTCACCTTAGTGACACTCAATGGCCATGGGTCAATCATTAGTGGGACACAGCGGGTCATGTTTCATCATCATCCACCTGAAATATGTGCCGGTTCATTATAGGTAGACACAATGTGCAATACACCCAGTTTAGATGTGAGAACTATAATAGGTGTGTCACCGTGTGTGTACCCAGTGCTAGGGTTTGCGGCCTGAGACCAGCTTCACCGATTCACCATGAAAGTCAGACTAACATCAACTGTACTGTCAACCAGGGTCTGTGCTTCGCTTCAAATGAGTGGCATCATGGTACCGACGTTTCTGAAATAGTGAAATGTGCAAAATACACTACTGACTAGTACTTTTAGGAGCATAGGGCTCGACTGAGACCAACAATGATACAAACTTCCAATTTCGCATGTGATAAAATCTACTGAACATGCACCACTGATCTATACATGTTGTAGTGTGACATATCAATTTTCCTCCACTTCCACTTCTGTGTCTAAAGTGTTTCTGCATCTCAGTGGTAGAGTCGATTTGAGATCTTCAAGGCTGGACCGTGGCAATAACTTGGTATGTAATTTTTTCTGTATTAATGGAATTTTCTTGGGGTAAGGAAGTTACCTCTGCTTGCCTTCACTAGCTCAGTGGATAACTCCGTCTCGAGCATTTGGGGACTTGGGTAGGGTTGTGTCGAAACCAGGATTTTGAATTTTTACCGAAAATATACCGAACCAAACAGTGTCTGGAAATACATCAAGTTTCAGCACCAGCGAAAATTTACCGATACCCTTGGTTTCGGCCATATTTTATGGAAACAATTCCGGTAAAACCAACCCTAGACTTGGGGTCTTGAGAGCTTTAGGAGGAATTCTGCTGGCTTCTTTGCGAATTCCGCAGTTTTGACTCATGGAAGATGGAAGGAAAATATCCCTGTCCAAGTCCGGTGGTTTTTTCAGTCCTCCAGTTTCCTCACCAAATAGAAGATGAGGAGTCTATTATGCGGCTACTACAGGTTTGACTACTGTGCCTCTACAGATGAAGTATGGGGTTGAGGAGGTGGTTGGAAAAATATTTAGGGAACCCTGGTTGGAAATGATGAGGGAACTCTGGTTGGAAAAATGTTGAGGGAACCCTGCTTGGTTGATCAATGTAACCAGCTGGTATATACAATGAAGGTCACAACATGTCCTGCGCGATGAGGTGTAAAAAACCTCTCCTTCCCATAAACTAACTAAAATAGTTTACACTATATTATAAGATTAACAACTAACCTTCTTTGGGGGTTTGGGTTCAGGTGGTGGTGGTGGTTCCGTCCCAGGCAGTAACCATGATTGGAGCATTGCCTGCGGAGTGGGTAGAGAGAGACTCTTGGGTGGACCACCAGGTTGGTCCTCAGACGGTGGTTGTGGTTGCCTCATATCTATGTCACCATGATTTGTTGTAGGGGGAGGAATGTTAGCCGTTGATGTTTGGCTTTGCTGGTAGTCTCGTTGGTACTGTCCGTATATTCGTTCTGCCTCGCTCAACGGTCTCGCTGGATCATCGGGAGGAGGCTCATCAAGTATTTGATTCTGAGTTGGTGGAGGTAAAATGGGGTTTCCGTATTCATCAACATTCGAGAGTTCATCATTCACAATGCCTTGTCTGGCTGGGTCATTATCATTCATATTGTTCATGTTATTTGATGTATTCCTGAATAGGCCCTGTGCATATTCATTGACATCATCCATTCCATGATGGGAGGATGTTCGGCCCGCAGGAGGAGCAAATTTATCTGGCATACCACGTGGTGCATCATCTCTCATGTCACTTCTATCGCGATCATTATCACGTCTGTCATCCCGGTCTCGTCTATTGTCTCTTCTGTTGTCTCTATCATCTCTTCGGTCATCTCTCCTGTCGTCCCGTCGGTTGTCCCTTCGGTTTTTATTGTCCATAGAGTTGCCATATTCATCGACGTCCTCCTGACTATTCTGACGGCGAGGACCATCTCTCTTCGAGTCACGCTCGCGCTCACGAGCCTCACGTCTCGCGCGACGGAATCCATCCTCAACTTCACCATTGTTGTCATCGTCGCGTCTTCGGTTGCGCCGAGAACCACGATCATCCTCCCAGCTTCTCGGCGAGTCGTTATCGTCACGTCGATTCCGATCTGATCGTCTGTAGTCTCGATCTCTGCGGTTGTTTCTTGACCCGTGCTCATCGTCCCTGGAGTTATACCGTCTGTTGTCCATGTCGTTGCGTCCGAAACCATCGCCAAAGTCATCACCTTGTCGATTATTCTGTGGTGGACCATCAAATCCTTGACCTTGTCCCTGATTAGACCAGCCATCTTGTTGGTCATTGAACCCTGGCGATAATTGTGGTGGACCTTGACCTGATGGATCAAATTGTAAGTCCATGAGACGGGGCGGACCAGGTGGTGGTCCAGGGGGTCCGGGTGGACCGGGAGGGCCTGGAGGTGCGGTATTTTGTTGCCATGGTGGACATGGTGGTCCTGGAGGACCCTGGTTTGGGTATTGAGGGAAATCCGGTCCTGGTCCGAAATTTTGTCCCTGTTGAAAAAATTGCTGAGGAGGTCCATTCTGGTTGGGCATTGGTGGTTGCATACCAGGGTGTCCCATGCCCATCGGAGGCCCTGGACCCATAGGAGGCCCAGGCGGTCCAGGCATCGGCGGTTGTCCACCCATCGGAGGGCCAGGTTGGCTTAGCATCGGAGCGCCAGACATTGGTGGTTGACCAGGCATGGGTGGTTGGCCAAGCATTGGTGGACCAGGCATCTGCTGTTGCCATGGTGGTCCACCCATTGGCATTGGAGGTTGCCCTGGCATTGGAGGGTGCCCTTGCATCGGAGGTTGCCCTGGCATTGGAGGTTGCCACGGCATCGGTGGTTGTTCTGGCATCGGCGGTTGCCCTTGCATTTGAGGTTGACCCGGCATTGGAGGTTGACCCATTGGTTGATTTGGCATTGGTGGTTGATTGGGCAATGGTGGTTGTGCGCCCAGTGCGAGATTGGTGAAAAACGGTTGTTGTTGACTCATTGGTGGTCCGTCGAATTGTGGAGGTTGAGGTGTGAATTCCTGCTGTGGCCATGGGATTTGGTCTGGTGGAGGGAGCCCAGCTGGTGGGGGTATACTCTGTGGTATGTTCTGAGGTGCATTTTGTTGCCACCCCATGTCTTGTGGTAGTGGTATCGCTGATGGAAGCTGGTAGTTGTGTTGTGGATTGTTTGGGTCAGGTTGATTTATATCATCTGGTGGTCTGAAGTCGGGCGGTCTGATGTCAGGTGGTCCGAGGTTAGGTGGTCCGAGATCAGGTGGTCCGAGATCAGGTCGTCTATGCTGTACGTTGATGCCATCAGGTGATAACTGTTCCGCATTCATGGGAGGTCCCCATTGTTGTTGATTCTGACCTCTGTTGATTTCATCTACTGCATCCCAATCCTGTAACCTCTGATCTTCGCTAATTTCATCCGGTGGTGGAGGTCCCCAGTCTTGTGGCCTCTGCTCTGTTTGAATCTCTACTTGTAGTCTGTTATCCGGTCTGTTATCCGAAGGAATCTCATCCGTTATGTCATTTATTGGTCCCTCAACTGGCGGTCCGTACTCATGTACATGTCCAGTTATGATTTCTTCAGCTTTTCGTTTTGCTTCCTCCTCTCTTCGTTTTTCCTCCTCTGCTTGTCGCTGTTCCTCTTCTGCGAGTTGGCGTGCTTCGTTGATTTTTCGCACAGCTTCTTCGGCGATTTTTCGTGCATTTTCTTCTGCGTGCTGCTGGGCTTCATGAGCTGTTGGACAATATACAGTTTGTACAGTACACTTACTACACTATCTATGTTAAATGCGAAAATGACAATCATAAATACGAGCCACTGCCAATCATAAACTTGTGTTCTCTGTGGCCTCTTGGGTTGTAGGCTCGTGGTCACGTGCACTGTGCAGTGGTTAGAAAACTGGCCTATCGTCTGAGGGTCGTGAGTTTAAATCTTGCCAAAACAGACAGTTTTTCTCGGGCTGTCCACATGCATACATCTGTCCATGGTAAATGGCACAAGTGAATTTGTGGTATATAAATTTACATATATATTTCTGTTTGATCCAAAATAAAGGGGTGCTATCGCCTGTACCTGATTTTTAAAACCGACAACTGAAGTTACTGTAGAAATTCTGTTGATGAATGATGACTATTGACTAATATAGTTGCAAATACAAATACTTGAATACTCCACTTGGAAGTTCAGTTAATTTGTGCCATATAATGATTATATTAAATATTATAGTTACGAAATTTATGTAATACCTTTAATCCTTTGCATGAGTTGGAATTTCTTGAAAAAGCTTCCATCATTAGAAAAGGTGTTGGAGACTTTACCAACTGGAGCCACCGGGGCCGCGGCTGCTGGCTTCACATCCCTGAAACAACATCGTGTAATATTTCAATTAGGATGGAAGCAACAATAGCGCCATTTAATGATCCAACCATAAACTATCGTTACTGTCAGATATGTCAGTGCTCGACATTAAGGAATATTAGCAGTTGTGCCGAATAATAATTCACTTGTCCGAACATTTATATAAATTTGTATAAAAATCATAATCATTGATCATGCATTATTTTATATGCAGTTTTTATCAAACATTGCAGCATATTATTGTTTCATACAGTATATAAAATACTCATTTATAAAACAAATGTTCGATCATGGATGTCTGTATTATTGTCCTGAAGGACAAGTAGCTTTCCAAAATCACTTGTTCTACCACCTAAAATACCTCTGAAGGACAATAGGACAACCCTTAACATTTTGTCGAGCACTGGATATGACATTGTGCAATTTTTCCCTATCAAAATAAAATGTATGTTTAAATGATCAATACATGTTTTACTCTTTGCCATATTAAGCGATTTGCATCTAACGTGTTGTGTTGGCAATATTAGTTACGCCGATTCACTGTGTGTAGCTCGATGTGTGTAGCTTTACGTCATGACTCAAAAGTGCAACCTGTCTAGTGTCTAAACTACATAGATTGGTAAAAATCCAGTTGACGCGGCCCCGCCGAAAATTACAAGTGAAAATGGAAAGAGTACCGGAAGTACCGTACTAAACTAATGGGAAATATTAAGGGGACACAACAGTCGATATTCTGGCCGTGCTCTCCCATAGATTCACTAAAAATTTACATTACTCAATACTCAACCTTGTGGATACATATAAGCCCATCATGGGACAACCTCTCTTTGCCATGCTGAGCCGATCAGATCGTTGGGAATCTGGGATTTGTCGCAATAAAAAAATTAGTTGATTTATCGCCGAAAAATGCGTGACTGGACACTTTCATGCTGAATTTAGCAGTGATTTTAAAGCTTTTTAAAGGAAAGCCCAGTCAGCCCTCTACCTCTTAAATTTAATATGGTGTAAACTTAAATTGGCAAAAATATTGGTTAAAAACTTAAAAAAGGATAGCAGACAACTTTTTACTCACTTTTTCACTTCCTTGGCTTTGGCAGTTTTGCGGCGAGCAGCATCCAACTTTTGCAGAATCTCCATCTTTTTATTCTCGATAACTTTTTCTTGGTGAAGTCGCTGAGCATCGCGGATGTTTGAGCGGACATTGGCCGGGATCGGCGGTGGCAGCGTCTTCTTACCCATGGTGACGTGCTAACCTGAAAACAGCACAGTGTAGTCACTCGTTAGTTTAGTCATACTGTCATGTAGTCACTAGTAGTTAGTTTAGGCTGCTGAAAATAATACATTGATAATCTTAAGTTATTAAATGGATAATTATTTGGAATTATTTTGGATAATTAATAGTTAGTTCTTTTGTAAATTTACGTCCCATTTCACATTCTCACCTTCCCGATATGCCACACAAGATGCTGAACAAATGTTTATATGAACTCGTTCTTTCCGGCAGCAGCATCGTTATGGAACACTCGCCCACCATCACCAGTTCCCCAAGCCTCGATGCCTTCAAAATCCATCTCGGCGGTTTGCATCGTTGGACGTTGGCTAGGTCATGAACAGACCGCTTGTTTTTAGCTGCACCATGATACTCAGTAAGTTACTGAGCCCTTTCTTTTCTTCATGCACAATTATTGTATTCTTTGTAAATTTTTACTTTTATCTTCGAGCAAATCTCATTTCTCACCATCCTTTTATTCTTGCACCAATGCACCCCTTTTACTGCCACCTATTTTACACAGGGTTGGCATAAAAGCCGGCTGATTGGGTAAAAGCCGGCCATCCGGCTTTTACTGGCTTTAACCGGCTTTTACTGGCTTTTTGGTCTTTTACTGGCTTTTATAAATTTGATAACATTGTCTACTATTTATTCCTTTCAAGCTCTAGAAATTTAGTTGTATTGCTCTTTTCTTCATTTTCTACAATTTAGATGCCATTTCAATATCTATTTTATGTCCA
This sequence comes from Wirenia argentea, assembly GCA_025802215.1. Lineage (NCBI taxonomy): Eukaryota > Metazoa > Mollusca > Solenogastres > Pholidoskepia > Gymnomeniidae > Wirenia > Wirenia argentea. Next base: position 7,626 of record WNLI01027015.1, read on the forward strand.
TAATATCAATATTATTATTGTAATCATTTCCGTCATTCCATCCCAAGTAATAATCTCACATTAAATCTGACCAAAACATCAGTTAGCCAATAGCGAAAACACTTCACCACGGCACAGGTGCCCAACACCATTAATTTATCAGTTAATACTGGTCTAGTACAAGTACTCAGGACTTTTGTCTGCCTATCATTGTTAAACTGGTCAATTATTGCATGAATAGAACTGGTCACATGGTTTCGCACCTCCGCTCTATAGATGTCTCCAAAGTGACAAAATGTAATGATGACATTCATTGATGGTGACTCTGAGGTGAATGGTTGAATTGCGCATACAATGCAATTATGCAATGACTGGTATTACCCAGATTGATTGTTTCTTAGTGTTATGTTGTTTAGATAGTCATGTACTCTTACTTAAATAATCATTTATTATTTATTGGTGATTACTAATATACAAAAATTGTATTTCGTTTAAAAAAAAATTTTATTGTTAAAATTTCATTTTTAACCCAACACCTCCAATCAGCCACACTTGTATTTGATCAGTTTCCAATACATAATGATGTATCTTTTTGTCATACAATGCTATTATTACGCCAATAGGTGTAGAATTAAATTCTGAACATTCTGATAAATACTTTTTTGTAGGACAATAACTAAGTGTAAAACAAAAAAAATATATTTTAGAAGTTTGAATGAATCCAATTAGCCGGCAGGTTTTTACTAGTATTGTCCGGCCGGTTAAAAGCTGGCTTTAACCGGCTGGACAATAAGCCGGCCGGACGATTGTACCAACCCTGCTTGTTAGTGTAAACTAATTTCATCCAAGGGAGTGCTAGTATTCCAATCTGCCCGTGGTGCTGCAACCTATGTCCAACAGGGTACACAATACACAACACTACAGTACACCATAACGGGACCGTAACTAAGTTAGATGTTATCGCGATGGGGAAACTGGAGAAGCTGGAGAAAAACACCACCCACCGGACGTCACATGGGCAGGATAGTTACATCTTCCATTACTCGAAGACACCAGGAAGAAGCCATCAGATTCCTACGACAGCTACCCAGTCTCCATATTGAGTCCATAAATAAAGCGGTTTTTTTTCTTCAATTTAGCCACTGAACTAGTAGTGGAGGCAAGCAGGGGTAACTTCACTTGCCCTTGGAAGAGATGCATGTACTGTAGTGACAGTGATCTACAGTAGGTCCACCGGACCACACCAAATGGCAAAACCATATTAGCTACTGCCAACCACGTTCCTCGCAGGGCTCGAAATTTCATATATGTATGAGGGCAGCAAGTTAATTATGACCTTAGAAAAAGGGCACTATGTAGTCTATGTAAAATAAATATGTTTTCTATGGCCAGAATGGAAAGGCATACAGGCACGTGGGGTGGGCAGGGCAGCACAGCAAATTGCCTGTTGCCTTGGGAAATTTCGAGCCCTGCCCTTGTTTTATGGTCGTGGGTTCAAACCGCAACATTCGATGCAAACGTGCAATCGCCAAAATTTGGTGCTCTCAAACAACAGTGGTACTGTGGTAGTGAGATTCATAAATTCTTTGTCTCATTGTTATAATATGGGTGATACAGTGTTCTGCGCAGCTTTTGAAAAATGCGAGGTGCTACTTTCGAAATCAGGGGAACTTTTGTTGGCCCAAGGGCAAGCCAAAGTGTATTTCTTGGGGCAAACATTTTTTGCGGGCAATTTTTTCACACATTGGCTCCTCTTTCGGTGATTTACTGGAGAATGACATCACTGATGACCCTGTGACGTGTCTTTCACACAGGCTGTCTTTATCCTGCCGCGGCACTCCACTGCTATTCACCGTCGCTATTCACGCAGACCCGCACATAACCGCTTGTTTGACAAAGACCAAGTTAATTCCTATACAAAGGCATTTAACAGCTATCAGATAATCAGCGGCGAAGTAAACAACTAGGTGCTGAAGCAGCTGAACACTCGCGACCATGCTGAGTGGGAGTGCGTACAAACTACTCGGGCACTCGGCGAGGCAAATAAGAAATTTCACGAGGTGCAATATGGAAAACCACGAGGCGCAATTTTGCCGAAAAATCGGACACGAGGCGCACGTTGTGCACTGTGAGGTAGGCCGCCTCGCAATTATAGGCTGCGCAGACCACTGTCAGATAACCACAGTAGTAACTAGTACAGTAGAGCAGCATAATTTCATAATAATTATAATTTGATTGCCCTAATGTTAAATTCAATACACAAACCTTTCATCTTTAATATTCTCCTCGTCCTCTTTGCGTTGTTTTAAATCCTCAAGTAAGGTATCAAGGTCAGGTTCCCACAATGCTTCGTACTCCTTTAGTTCCTTCAACTCTTCCTTACTTGGCCACATAATTGCAGGGTCATAACCACATGCCGCACCATATATCCCATACATATGTCGCCTGTAATGCTTGAACTTCTCAAAATGTGGTGCAGCCTCGAATTTACCCTGTGTAAGTATGTGCTGCTTACGGGTTAAACGTGATATATCTCTGTGTTTGTCGCTTTCAAGTGATGTTTGATCACCCAATTCTTGATTTCTTTCATCAGTCTTATAATCGCTCTTCTGTTCATTTTTATCCCCTCCTATTTGTGACACATATCTACAGTGACATGGCCTACGTCGTAAACGACATGCATTAGTAATCCTACCAAACTTGAGCATAATTTTAGTTTATTTGATAAATTTCTGGTTTTCTAGAAAAATTTCAGCAAAACTTTACTTTCGGTTTCATTTTCTTGACATTCACTTGTATTGGTGCGTCTATTTCGCCAAAGTACTAGGCGTGTGGAATCGATTATGCTCCCCCAAGTTTTAGTGCTGTCCAACAACGCTGCACAATTGTAGACCCTATTCATGATTGTTTCACAAACAAATGTATCGTTATAGGCTTATAGGACATTTACAGTCAAATACATTTACTGCTGTTATGTTTTAATTTGTAACACCATTTTATTGTTCACAATGTATTACTATTTACCAAAAATGTTGATACAGCTACAGTTTGTGTCAAATGTTGTGTTCTCAATTTTTTTTCTTGCATTTATACAATAATTAGTAGATACAAATAGATATGTTTGTAGGACATTTGAATACACCAGCAATCAACATTTTAAGGGATCGGTCCTACATTTTGAGGAAAAAGTTACAATATTATAATTGTCAGGAGTTTCAGACAATCGATTATGACAGTCTGTCGAGTGAATACAAACTACCAAATAAGTACCACAAATATTTGAAATACATTATTTATATTTGTAATACAATAATTTATAATCACATTTGTTTCAGATTTTGTTTTGTAAATTTGTAGTTGTGAACTTGTGACACAAATAACTTTCGTAGAGTAGAGTTTATTTCATAGATTAGTTTCGTATATTTGAACTTTATTGTATCCTAGTGGCCTACAAGTCATATAGTTATTACAATTTTATTTGCAACTGTAAACAAAAAAAATAATAATAATCACTACATAATAAATGCATTTATCCTTGGCTAGTTTCATCAGTCATATACAACCTATAGATACAGGAGTAATTCATGTTACTGTTACTAGCAATACATATGGATAAAAAGATTACTCATCTAAATGTTCCTTTTAAAATAATATTATTAGACTATCTTCATGATATCATTATCTTCATTTTTCATACACAATTATTACATAATATCTAAATCCGTCAGATGAAAAGAAATGTCATTTGAACATCATGTAAAAATAATTTTACAATTAAAAATAGGTCCCACAAACTCAGCGACTCGAAAGTTACACAAATCTTCACAAAGTTTGCCATGCGTCCATGACTATTGCGTTAAAACAGAGTCAATCGCCATAGCAAATAGATATGCCATCCACTACAGCAGCTCAATACAAAACGTTACCGTAAAAAGGCCATACTTTGCACAGCAGGGGTAACTTTGCACAGTGGGTAATATTTTGTCTAAAATGCTCATAAATATGTTATGTTTTAGTATAAGTTGGATAAAACATTATATTTTATT
>WNLI01027126.1:0-11647 GCA_025802215.1 Wirenia argentea
CCCCTCTGCCCACCCCCCCCCCCCCTCCTCCCCCCCCTCCCCCTGTCCCCAATCCCTCCTGAACCCCCCCCCCCCCTTACCATACCCTCCCCACTTTTGTGAGCAATACTGCATCGCCCGCAGCATTCTGTCAAAGGTGTGAACGGCGCTGAAACGCAGCTGTTTTTTCATCGCAAAATCACACCTTACTAAAAAATTAGAGAGGCATCCATAATTATAGGATAAGAAATTTGACAAGCGCACAATATGAAGTCATCCTTTATGAAGAGAAATTATGAACAACACGCACAATTTCTGTAACATTATGAACAACATGCACAATTACTGTAACATTATAAACAACACGCACAATTACTGTAACATTATTGACACATGCACAGCAATGTCTCAAGCATGCAAACTGCGAAGCACACATTTGTACACACAAAAATTAAAATTATGAATTTTTGGGCAAATTGTGAACAACACACACAATTTCCTTAACATTATTAACACATGCACAACGATGTCTCAAGCATGCAAAACGGGAATCACACATTTGTACACGCACAATTTTAAAATCGCGAATTTTTGGACAAATTGCGAACTACATGCACAATAATTACAGAAAAATTATTATACACATGTTTGGGCATGCAAACCACACGTTGCAACACTCATAAATTAAGATCACACATTTTTTGCAAAAATAATGAACATGCAGAAAAAATTACTCTGCATATTATCACGCGTTGCTATGACAAATTATGATGTGCACGCATTTTAATTAAATTTTGACATACAAAATTGTGGTTAACACAATCATGTAACACAAAATTATTAAAAAAATAATATGCAATTATTGAACAAAAAATATTGTGGTAATTAGATTCCTGTTTGATATTTGGATTTATAAAGGTATTTTTAACTGGCTCGGTTCGACCAGCAACCATGATATAGATAATACATTCAAATTATATTACCCAACCAGTTAAATCTAACTATAACGTTACCTACGTATGTAGACAAAATTGATGGACAAACAGATTGTGCAAGTGCGCAACAGATAGATGACGTAACAGGCATGATGGACAGCGAGATAATTTGATTATTACAATCCGCCATTGAATCAGTTATCAGCATAGATCTATGCCTAGACCTCACCCGCACATGCGAGCCTGTCAATGTCGAAAAAATATGTCAAATTGTCAACCCGCAATAATCGTATGATAATTATTACGTAATGTGGCTCTAATATCATAGTATACATGTTGATTTTGCGATGTGCCATTTTGCGATATAAATAGTTGATATCATTACGCAACATCACAGATATTACATCACAAATGAAAATGTCTTTATATAGGAATCATCTGGACATCAAAGGATATCCCACATAACCTCAGGAATCCGAATGGCATCTAATTAACCGATAATATTTCTTGCATGCATTGTGATATGTGGGCTATGTACGTATTGCATAACAGTGATTCCCTGATGATGCAAAACAAATCAAAGAATAGGATGTGTCCCACTTTTCCGTTGACGCAAATTCTACAGGCTTGTTCAATCACAAGGGTGTCTGATTTGTTATTGGAAGGTCATGGGATTGACTGCAAGACAACAGGGTTTCAGCTCAATCACCTCAAATAAAGTAAAAGTGACATTTATATGACGCATTTAAATGCGAGTTAGTGAGAGGTGTACTAGCGAGTTAATTATATGTGTGTCCTTGAGTAAGGTGGCATAACCATAGCCTCAGCAAGGCCAGCAATTTACATTGCACATACAAAGGGCATATCTTTATATGTATAAGGGCCGTGTGAGAGCGTTCACACTTCGCATGTATATATTTTCTTCAGGTAACCAGTGTGTTCATAAATTTGGTGTCGATCTAACATATCCTATATCAACGGTCTCCAACCACTCCGGGAAAAGTCCTAATTGCATGATGTGTTTATGAAATGTTCATCTTTATCAACTGTCTAAATGTATGTCGATTTCCAAACAACCATAACTACTTTCATGACAATGTACTGAGGGAACACGACTCTCTAGCTCTCTGCACAATGTGTTAAAATGTGTCGACACTTGTACATATTGTTATACAAATATACATAAACATGATATTTTATCTCTACAGGCAACCACAACTACTGCCGCAATCCGGGAGGTTTGGAGAATGGCCCGTGGTGCTATACAATGCATGAGGACACACCTAAGGCCCTGTGTGACATACCTAAATGTGGTGAGTATTTAAAAATACAGGTAGACTTTTATATGCCAAATATCGATCTTGAAAGTTTGCGATATATGCATGACTGCAAGCCCTTTGTAATATTATGGTGCACAGCATTACTCCCCAACCTAGACATACGCCATGCCAGCTAAGGAGTGTAGGCCTATACAATCACGTCCCGCCTGGCTAGTATCCGTCTGCAGCTGGTTAAACTGATCCTGGTGTTATGATACCTTGCCCAAGTACACAGATAGCCGAGGTGATCCCAGTGAAGACACAGCCTGCGGTGGTTCGAACACATGAGCTGTACATTACAAATCGTGACAATTAGGTAGCACTGCCAGTGTCCGGCTATAATGCAGTATCCTCAGGATTACCTGCCAAATTGCTCTTTCCATACAACTTTGCTGTGCAAGGGAAGTAATTTTACTAACCTTTCTTAGAATCGAATCATACGCATCTGCTGTCTAGTTTAGAAAATTAACTATCTCTATATTCTAGCCTGATCCTATAATAGTTTCATCTACATTACAACAAACTTGCCATTCACTTGCTCACTGCCATGGTTGGTGCGAGTATTGCATGCCAGCATTGTTTGGCAAAAAAAAATCCTGTGTAATAATGTGAATTCCACTAGTAGAGGACCTCTACGGTCACAGCATAACGAATCTGATCTACTATATCAGACTTTTGCACGAACAACATAATATTTACCTACTATAATGAATATGTATAACATTAACCCGACCCAATGCATTCCACAGCTCCCCAGAGTTCAGGAAGTGGTAACCAGCTCCTCTACATCCTCATCCCAGCGATCGGCCTTCCTCTCGCCGTTATATCAATCATGGCCCTCTACTGCATCTGCCATCGCCGGAACAACGAGAAAGTCATCACCACACAAAAACCTGAGCACTTACTCGAGCTGAGTCCGTTAACAAAACCTCAACCGCGAGTGAAAGACTTGCCGTTATCGTCGTTTCATTTCATTCACGAAATGGGTGAAGGCGTGTTGGGGAAGGTGTATATGGGTGATATAACCGGATTATACGGGGATTGTTCAACTACGCGAGCGGTTATTAAAACATTACGCGAAAACCCGGCGACAAAAATCCAGAATGATTTTCGACGGGAGGTTGATACCATGTCTGAACTAAAACACCCAAATATTGTCTGTTTACTTGGCGTATGTATGAAACAGTCACCGATGTGTATGATATTTGAGTTTTTACCACACGGTGATTTGCATGACTTTTTGCTGCGCCACTCGCCGCATACTGACGTAGGTTTAAGCGAAGAGGACATGTTTGTGTTGGAATACTCAGATCTGCATCATTTTGCCACCCAAATCGCGGCAGGGATGGATTACTACGCCGCGCATAGTTTCGTTCACCGCGATCTCGCCGCGCGAAACATCTTAGTCGGCGATAATTTAACTGTTAAAATATCCGATTTCGGACTTTCGAAGGATATCTACTCGGCTGATTATTATCGAGTGAACAATCAATCGGTGTTGCCGATACGTTGGATGCCAGTGGAGGCGATAATGTATGGACAATTCACGTCTGAGACTAACGTGTGGTCATATGGCGTGGTTCTGTGGGAAGTGTTTAGTTATGGACTACAACCGTATTTTGGTTACACGAACCATGAAGTGATAGAACTGATACGGACGCGCCAGTTATTGCCGTGCCCTGAGGAGTGCCCAAATAAAGTCTACACTCTCATGATGGAATGTTGGAATGATGTCCCATCACGGCGACCGGGATTTCACGAGATTAACGGGCGACTCGAAGCGTGGAAAACGGAACAGGGTAACAACGTAAAATGGAGCGGGTGTGTCTCACAAAGTCAATCTGCTCATTCTGGTAGCACGCAGAACAGCAGCGGGCACAGTCAACCGGCTTCACGTCATAGCAGCACAGGTCCTAGCACCGGTAACAACACGGCAACGACAGGACTCGCTAGTACGGGTATCGCGAGTAATAACCTGACCGACCCCCAACACCCGTGCCGAGGTATCACCACTACCCCCTGCACCTCCTACCCGTCATCAATGATCACGCCAGTCTATGCCGCTAACGTCCCGTACATGTCGTCAACTCTCGTATCACCCCTCGTGCCTCAGGGTTGTCGCCCCACCCTCAACATCTATAACTCCATCCAGGCCAAAGTGTCTCCACCCGGCTCCGTAGCGAGTCACAAATCCAACAGCTCCGGGTCTCACTCGTCCAACGGAGCGCCGAATATCCCGCCGCCTCGGATGCCGTTCACGTCACAACCAAACAACCACGTGAATAACAACTTCAACATGAACCAACATAATCAGCATAATCGATGCATGAGTCCGAATCATGACATCAATAAATTCTCACCCAATAATTATTACATACAATCAAATCCTGGTTATACGACACAACAAATAGCAGAGATTTAACCCTGTGAGTTTAACCGTAATCGCCTATATATGACACACATCTGAATCTCAGACAGTATGACACAGTCACACAACACATACACCTGACCTGAATTTTTCACAAGATTTGATCGTATTCCTGCCATATCGACAAGGTAGTGAATGGGTTAATAATTGTTGAAATTGATATTATTTTAAGAGAACCAGGGTATATTAAGAAAACCATATCGTTATGTTTATCAAGTGTGTAATATAGGACCTACAGTACTACGTTTATAGTACATTGCATATTGTGACAAAATCTATGACCAAAATGTTGTATACAAAACAATGTGCAGAAACTACTATTTAATTTTAAAATAATTACAATTTATTGACATATATGTAATTTTTAAGACTGCAGTTTGTAAATGTACATACTGCACTAACTTTTATGTCTTGTATTTAGGCGACTAGGGTATTCAGAATTTCTTCATTAAAGTTGTGATATATGATATTACAACTTTTTGTGTTTTATCATAATTTAAAGATATAAATAGTTAATAGAGGCATTACACAATTCATATTATTATTGTTTCAAATGTGATTTTATAAACAAACTCATATTATAGTGAATATAGTAGTCAAAATAATAATGGTTTACTATTTTACATTTTTTTCACAAGTCAAAATTTTGTTACGATGTAAACATTCTTGCATAGCTAATCTCATTTTTACAATACTACGCATAATACATGACAAAATTTACTGATATTTGTATACTAGGCGTAAAACATTAAATCTCTATATGTCCATTATAGCTTTATCAAAATTACAGATAGATATGATCATAATATCTGCATTTCTCAAGCGATCATAATTTTTTTATGACGGAAAGAGAAATTATTTTTCTTTCTGGCAAAATTATATTGTGCGCTTCTGAAAAGGTTGTCACTGGTGCATGAGCATTTTTCGTTGTGCAATGTCTTTGTTATTCTGATGTGGATAAAAGAAAGAAAAGTTATTCAGCGTTTCAAACGTATAAATTAAACTGTGATCTTTCAAGAAATATGGATATTATAAGTGTTTAAGTAACAGTGAAACGAAAAATCATGTTTTTGTAAACGCTGACAACTTTTTCTATTCAGAAACGCACATAGAATTTCGCACACAGCTGAAATGTATTCCTATCCAAAGGAACGCTATAATTGAATATAATATCAACAAGGGTTTCTTTTTTACGTCAAGTATATAATATGCTATGTGTATATAGTGCAATTGTATAAACCATAAAAATTGTACATACGTATATAATATAGTTTATATCTATGTACAGTTCTCTCTTCGAACACAGGGTTTTCAATGTTGCTATTATATATATTATTATTTTATTTAACATTGTTTTGTATCGTATGCTATTATTATTTATATATTTCTGTTAACTAACTGCTTCATAGATTTATTATCTCCCTTTCTCGCTGCATTTTCTCATGTATATAATTTTATCAACTGTCAATATTGTTTACTTACATTATAACAATATGGTGTATATATATTCTACTGTATTTACTATTTTATCTCATATTTCTCTAATACTGTATTCTAATACAGTATTAATTCTCATTAAATTTACTTTGATTTTGAAGATTTCGTTTCAACAATAACACTGTACGATTGTTTATCTATTTTAACCTCTCCTCTGCATTTAAATCGCCGTATGATATCACATTTGAATGAATTCAGTCAACTTTTAGCGACTACGTAGAGGATAACTACTAATTTTTGTTTGTAATTGTATATCAATATCCTAATTTTAATACGTGAAATGTTCACAATTTGTATTTTTGACGATTATTGAATGTAGTCCTTCGATAATAGTATGGAAAAAATCATTTAATTTTCGCTATGTTATCTTCCTTCAATTCTGTCAAAAACTATAGACATTTTGTTTTTTAAGCAGCAACATAAATTTTAAATAATATCAAGATTTTCGTATCTAATATTGAATACTTTATATATAAGTATGGAAAGTAGTATAGCTTTGAGAATGTTAGTTGCTTAAGTTTTTGCGATTTAGTTTGCATTGTGTTATAGTATGTTTTAGTTATTAGTGTTTCAAGGTAATCCACATTTCTATACCCGAAATATCATGTGTATAAAAATTACTTTGTGATTTTAAATATAAGCCTATAAAATTAGACGGTTATTTTTGGCCCATATTCATATACACGCTAGGTTATTCAAATTTATAGTGAATATTTTGTTGAAACTTATACTTACAATGTGTGAAGTAACATTTTTAAAGTATATTTCTTACTTTTAATGATACATCATGCATATTTTAGGTATAGAAATGTGGAATCCTTTCGTAGAATATGCTAAATACCAAAATCATAAAGTCCAACTTTATGCTATTCGGCAACCAGGGTTTTGCAACTAGTTATGTCTGTTATTATTAGTGTTTTATATTATCCATTTTTCGTTATTTGTGTTTTATATATCACCCATTTTGTTATTGTGGTATCCAATGTAATGTTATATATATTATCCCCTAACATTGCATGTAATGGTACCTGAGTGTATTATTATGTCGGACTCTGTATAGATCTATTCTTTTAACTCAATTTTAACATTTTACAGATCTGTTTTTATGATAATCACACAAATTTTACTTTTACACTTTTATCCTATTTGCATTTATGTTGGCTTAATTTTACAACTTTACTTTATTTTTGTAAATTCAAACGCCTCTATGGTACCAAATATTTCATTTCAAAAATTTAATTCATACCAATATTAAAGTGTACAAAAAAGTAATTAATTGATTATTAGAAATTACGAATTTGTGGAAATACTTTCCGATATCGATAATTAATTGTATAAAAATATTATTTAATATAAAAGTGCTGATGACTTGATTTTATATTAATTGTACAGTTAGACCTAGTTATTTATATAATGAATTCTTTCGTTCTGTTATCAAATTGTTTGTACATTGTTTATATATTATTCATTATTGTAATATTTAAATATTGCGTTTTATATATTATTGTAATTGTAAAAAATAATACTGACTTTTATGTATACTCCATTGGTTATAAAGATAAGCACATAGTATATTTTCCATTACATTTTTGCCAATAACATGTCCATTATTACACAAAATTGTTCCCAAACACAAATTATTCATAGTCCGAGATTTTTTTGTTTGTTAATTTTTTCAGTAAATTTTTCATTTAGTATTTACAATTTTACAACAGACTGGTTTTCTTATGTCTGTATATTATTTGACATAATGGAAAATCTACCTTTTACTTATCTTTTTGACCTGAGTATATAATTGTACAAAAATCTTGTGTTATATAAATGTGAGTTCGGTCCAGGGTAAGCCGTTATCGGCACATGGATTACGTTTTATATACTGTATACTTGTCAACAAAATAAACACATAGGTATCGATATTGTACATGTGAAGGACGTACTTGCAAAATAAGACTTGTAGATATACCGATACACTAGTGGTTAAAATGTGGTGTAGCTAAATGGTATACGTTTTTGTATTGCATTTAATATAAGCGAATATAAAACGTGAAACAAAATTAATATCACCCGCTTCCAAACTTTTTGCCACTAATGTACAGTAACTCGTTTGCAACTGCTCCCTCCATTTGTATGATATTATGCCTGTGTGTTTCTTCTGTAGTCATGTATACCTTGCACAACTATGTTTCGTCGGTGTATTGGTCAAAATAAATAATGCATTAATTTTTTCGGGACGCGACCATTTTTACCTTTGTACCTTTCTTTAAAATATACTAAAATCCGAGAAAATTTTTTGACCATGACGATTGTGTACGTAGACATTGCTTTGCTTAGTTTCGCTGTTCAATAAGTCATACAACCAACATATTATAAAATTAGCCATCAGCCATGCATTACTTATTTTGACCAATACAGTACATTTATATTACTGAATATCAAAGTCTAAATGAAATGATGTATTCGTACATTTTGTGCTAAAACTTTGTACTCAAGTGACTAATAAAGTGTTTATAAAAACTTGACATCTGATTTTTGTTCACTGTTCGTTTATAGGTCTGTGTAGTGTATATTCATACAACTAATTTACTCATGTAATTCAAAAATCCACCCTTCCATATTATGTCTCTCAAAGATTACCGCGTTGCGAGAGTCTTGTCCTACGTTAGAATTTGTGACACATGTATACAAAAGAATCATTGTGCATGTATTGCTATACACTTTCCGATTAAACGCAATGTTCAACGTTACAAACAAGTCCAACGTGTGGTATGAAAACATCATTTAAAATGACCAAATTTATTCATGTAATGGAATGTCCGGCAGACTGTTCATGCAAAATGAAATTTCGAAAAAATATCATACCCATGAAAATTCGAGGGATCCATCTTTTATCGTAAAATTTGAGGGATCCATCTTTATCGGTACATTGATATATCCGACGATTGACCCATAATTGATCCAGCTATACCGTACGTAATATGCAATAAATTATGCATATAACGGTAGGATTTTTGAATCCATGAGTACATGCAGTATAAGTGTTTGAAAGTTCTATATTACACTACCAAAAGAACTGTTACACAGTTTCAATGATTGGACCATCATTTTCACACAATGAGATTTAAAACATAAAATATGCAATATATAATTCGGAAAAACACAAAGAAAAAGTATTTTAATCACACAAATTTATAATTATAATAACTATATTATTCAGTATATTCTATACATAACATCTATAAACAAAACTTACAATTCTAGTGGTCTAGTCCATGCATAATGCATCGCTATGTTACATCTACCAAAAGTATAGAGTGTATAACATACCAAGGGAGATTATTCGTTTAAAACGTTAATTTCGGATGTAAACTACGTGTAAAAGCCGTTCGTGTTGTTGGTTTGAAATAATTATAATGTCTTTTGGGCTCAACCAATCACTCTCCACTAGCATCAAGACCAATAAGATAATCATATGATTCCTAAAAGGCTAAACACATGAACGATTCAAATAGAATTGTAATTTGAAATCCATTACGATTTGAACAGTTCCATAAAATGTCTTGCACAGAATATAATGTCATCTATATAATGTCACTCTCAAGTTCTCAACGGTATAACGTCACTTAGATAATAATGTTACAAATTTCTGCCATATGCAATGTCAGGTATATATTACAGTATACTGTACAATAGTCCATAACTAACGTATATATAACGGTTCAGACAATAGGATAAGAATCAGGATTTGGTTTCTCTACGTAGGGCAACCCTTGTCGTTTGGTTTCTGCTTGTAGCAACAGGTATCGCTTTTGCTGTGGACAAACACATAATATTGCATTGCAAAATGGAGTAAACTCTAGTTTATATCATAGAGGAAAGGTATTCTCGCAGAGCTCTCAAGAGAGGTCCAGAAGCAAGACTTCCGTGTGACTGCAAAATAAGGATTTAGGCATTATGAGTCTGTGCGTGGTACACCGGTGTACCGTTGCATAACGGTGTACTCTGCAGCATTATAAAGTAATAAATGTACATACAGTAAGCTCATGATATAAATTTCCCGTTTACTAATTAAAATCAAGTGATTTCTGAAGTTAAAAGTGACAAAATTAACTACTATCATACATTGTGTGCTGTCACGCTTCGTCAATCGTTGGGAACCTCTGCTAATACAATGCCAGTTTTCAGTACAGTTTTCAGTACACTTGGTTTTCAAATATTCTGACTAATCACACATTCGCAAGTCTCCGTTAAACTTTGTAGATTCCACTGACATTTAATTGATATTTTATGATCGTCGTCTGTTACAGTACGTGTGTAAATAAATAACAAGTTGCAACTATGCATAATACCGAAAATTCACTTTTATCAACATTTTCATTCGCAGATGTCTCGAATGTATTCCGTGTTTTGTTTGGTGGGATTCAAATCCACGACCTCTCGGATGAAAAGCTGGCCTTTCAACTACTACTCCATGAGCTTGTGTGCAACTTGACAGCATTTTGTGGCTGTGTGCATGTCCATCATTTAACTGGCATGGAGAAATGATCCCACATTAATTGAGACATTATCTTTTAGTGTCAATAGTTACTATGTATAATGATGTCTTATTACTCACCTGTTTTGTGCGGCTTGTACATTCAATGAGATCCTCAAACTCCAGCCTACACAACTGCGGAGAACAGACACATGCATTTTAAATACATTAAATACAATATGGTGACTGCTGACGTTGCTGTACCAACTCATGACTTGAGTTAAGCAAATTCAAGTAGGCCTAAGTCTTGCTCAAACCCAGTGGAAGTGTCAGGATTCTTCCAGTCAATGTCATCATACATTTCTCTCAGCCAACGACATAGAAAATAAAATTAATGTAGAGCTACTACACAAAACATCCCATGCTGAGCGACCCAATCGTCTTGCCAACTCTCGTGGCACAGTCTCGTAGATCTGTCATTGCACCAGTCACCAGTGTACATCATCATTAAAGTTTAAACGTAAGTTCATTACCAGTAATTTAGTTCAAAGGCGCTGCAGTGATGTTAATAACAGTTCTATTTCATATAGCGTAACCTAAGGGGCCTTAATTGAGATGCATACGTAGTTATTTCCCTTTCCGGAAGTGATCAGTGTACGTTATTTTCCCAAAACTGAACCAGCTAAAAATGTAGCATGCCGTTTTTTCGGTGATAAAATCGAAATTACTTTGATAATTTGTGACGATTCTCACCCAAAAATCATGCACAATGAACTACGTTAGTGATCTTTCATAGAAACTAGCCATATTGGATTATTTTGATGGCGTTTTCCTTACAAACCTAGGAAAAGTGACTTTAGTCACTTATTTTCGTGGTACTTTTTCGCGATTTTTTCACTTCCCAAAGTGAAATTAACCATGTTTCGTGGGTTTCTAGACTCTATTAGCATACTTCTTACAGTGCCCTTCGTTATCCACCTATTTTTGTGTACTAATTACACTTTTGACGGCACTTAGA
>WNLI01027237.1:0-11646 GCA_025802215.1 Wirenia argentea
GTCAAAACCTGAATGGGATGTTCTCTGCATGGGAGACGTCGAGCCGCTAGATCGGTGGCGAATATTGAGGCAGTGCAACGTCAGCTGGCGGCAGACCCACATCACTGCACAGCCCAATAGCGATGGATTACCGCACACCACGTTCAAGCGCATCACACAACTTGATATCAGCATGCACCATTTACAAAATGCGCGTACAGTATTGGTAAAACTGAAACCAGATACATGTTTAGAAAACTTGGTCCCATCAAAAATTGACCATGTCGCACTTAATCGGTCATAACTCAGTCAAAAATCATCCAAATTAGATGTTTGACCACACCTTTTAAAGGGAATAGAATTCTCTTTACGGTGATATGTATACTATTTTAGTGGGCTGTATACAGTTGGTATGACACATCTTTGAATTTGGGTGGCATTCTTTTCGGGACGCACTGTATATGTGAAAGCGAAAGTGAAACTATTTATCGGAAACGGAAGTTGACAATGGTAAAAGCTGAACAACCACATAATATATGTGAAAGTGAAAGTGAAACTATTTATCGGAAACGGAAGTCGACAACGGTAAAAGCTGAACAACCACATATCATAAAGATATCAATGAATTTACCTTTAAAAAAACCTATAATCAATCAATCAATCAATCAATCACATATAGTTTACCAACTAACTCACAAACTATCATATTTCTAGTTTGCCTACCTGGAGCCTCAGTGTAGTACACATTGATCCTCTCCAACTGTGTGTCATTGTCACCAACGTAGAACCCAGTCTCGTTTATTCCGTGTTCTCGTGAGATTACCTCCCAAAACTGAAAACAGAGTGATTATAACATAATTTGCCATGCTTTGTGATGGTGAGATCAGGGCAGGTCTGGGCAGGTCAGGGTAGGACATGACAGGACAGGACAGGGCAGGTCAGGTCAGGTCAGGCCGGTCAGGTCAGGTTAGGTTACGTTACGTCATATTAGGTTATCGAAGGTCATGTGAAAATAGGCGCGATGTGCGCACGTCCTTTGCCATGATAAAGGCAAACTCCCTCTAGGAGAATGGAAATTTGATAGTAGCCTATAAAACCTCTACCCCTGTGTTAATATATCTATTGCGTAGGTACAGGGCTTGCGGCTATATAGGCTAACATTTATAAATCTAATAAATAATTAATAGGTATATCATCATAGCTTACCTTCGAGCCAACTTGATTTCCACATTGTCCCACTTGCAAATGTATAATTTCACGCATTTTGTGTGCAGCCTCCTGTCTATTTTATAGACTGCAAATTATGCTATAATTGGATAATCTATAATAATTATTTTCACAAAAAATATTATAAATTATAGGCTAGTCTATGGTCTCATCTATACAAACGATTTGCTCCCTACTATAATTGGGAACTATTTCGAATCGATGATAATTTATTATACATAGCTATTAAACTAGATTAACTAGACTACAACAGACTAGTCTACCACTAGCAAAACTATTAAAAGCTGTCACATTACAAAATTGCAACTGCATCAATATTGTTATGTTGCGGATGTTTAGTTATTACAATGGGCAATATTGAACTGTGACTGTCTAATCCCATTGTCGCGCGGATGTAGCCTAAGTCGTTAATAGGATGAAAATGAGACGCAGCCAGCTTCCCAAAATAGGCTATATTATCGTTATAGGCTACTACCGTTTCTATAGTCAACTCTATAGGCTACTACTGTATAATTATTGGCATTCGTGTCATATGTGGCTGAACAATAGACACATCCACACCAACATTATTGTGTAATGACGGATACAATGTAACTTACTGGAAGATGTCACAATAACCACACAGTCCACACTATCTCTTGTTTAATCTGCAACAAGGGTTCACGACTTCATGCCCTTATCGCACTGAACCACACGCGCATCGCTGTGACCTAAATACGAAATTGTATACAAAACAAACCGATTATCTCTTGTATACATTGTTTATAGCTGTAATGTGTGTATAATTTCGCCCTCGCATACCGTAAATGTCAAATAAATATTGTGATTCTGGTGTAAATACTAAATAGTAATACTTTGTAGCAACACGAGATCAGATATTTCGGCGCCAGCATGCGCGCGCTTAGTTTTGTGGGCACACAGCCTTTTTTCTGATTCACTCTACGAATAAACGTACTTCCGCTTATTGTCAAACAAGGAAATGAACTCTAGGAAACCAAAAACATTCTAGAAAATCCTAAAGAATAAAGATAATCCGCGATAATCTGTACAATCCTTGTCTTAAACCAATTAATTGGTATATAATAACATACCCTAAGGCATACTAATATTTATATGATTTAAAATGGCAGATATTGACCACGTAGAAGAATTGGACCACGACGAAAGCGAAGTGTTTCCAGACGAATCCGATGGAAATTTCACATTAGACAGCGAAGGCAACTCTAGTTTGGCCTTACACGATGAATCTAATATTGAGGACCCCGTAAGTTTTGAGTATCTTTATTTGTGTATTTATTTTATAGTAGGCTACCTAGTACCTATAACTCACTGTGACTGCACATTCACATTGGATTTGAATGAGTTCGTACTGTAGTCGACTGGTTGAACTTGATTCACACAACTTTCACGGGGTGTTCAGTGTTGAATTTTTGCTAGCCAAACGGGCAAATTTTTTGAACATAATAAACCTATACGAGGTACCTGACGCTGATGCGAAACCGTTAGGAAAAATTAGGTCGGCAATCCGGAAAGTGCACTAATGTCATTTCGACGTCGCGCTTATAACATTGAAAAAGATTGAAAAGATGCGAAATATAAAAAAGTGAAAATGGCACGAAGTTGACGAAGCACCAAATTCCCACCAATTAACGAAATATTCGACCGACGAAATTAAATACTCTATCCTCCGAAGTTTGTAATAGTTAGTATAACGCCGATGCGAATGGATTTATCCGGCGTCACTGCATGTTCGAGCGAAGTCGTGCAAACCGTTTGTACGAGATATAAATCGTATAAACTATAAACCATTTGATAAACATCCAACTCGTAAATACTAAATACCAAGTCGTGAACTCGATCTAGAAATTTTCAATTGGTATTTACGAGTTGGATGTGTATCGAAAGGTTTATAGACCAATTTATAATGCTCAACTTGTGGAGGCAACAATAGACAGCTTGTGGAGGTGTCTTTTGTTAATGTTTGTAAACATTACCCCGGCTTCATCCATACAACTTTGTATCTCGTACAAACGGTTGGCACGACTTTGCTTGAACTCGCCACTAGATACGAGAGTCGCGAAACACCACGTGACCCAACAGCCTGTTGAACAGGCAACTGTACGTACAACTTGTGCCGAATGCACCAATACTTACGATGACCTGACAATCCATGAATTGAATTTGTTTCATCATTTTGTCACGTATAATTGATAATTATTTATGTGGAGCGTCTATTTAAAACAATGTTTGTATAAATATTAATTTCCGTTATTTACCCTCTTCTAGGCTGTTACACTGATGGCACTGACCAGTGACTGTTCTCTCATTTTTCAGGAGCTGGAGGCGATCAAGGCGCGCGTTCGGGAGATGGAGGAGGAGGCCGAGAAACTCAAAGAAATGCAGAGTGAAGTGGAGAAACAGATGAATATGTCCTCACCTACACTAAGTCGGTTTACAATATTTACTAGTTACTGTTAATCATCTGGGTCATTGTAATAAAGATTATGATTTTCTCTAGTGAAAAGAAAATGTGTCCAAAATTCTCCAAATCCTATAGCATTTTATATACTGTACTTTCACAATCTGTCCTTGTTTCCATGTGTTTCGCGCAAATGAGGGTTCTGAAGTGCATGACTATGAGTTGAAGTTGAACCCACTCAACCCAGGATCTCTCGGACGATATGTCGTTGCTCTATTTTTCAATGAGCATTGACTATAACTTTGGCTAAAACAATACTACAGTTATTAGTTTATGTTACAACTTATGGTAGAGTATTGCGAGATGCCTTGCCTAAGGACACCATGGAGAACACAACTCCAAACTACATTTTTTGGATAATATATGAACCGAGAATTGAACACAGCCGTTCACAGCGCAGAAATTGCACTACTCCATCATACTATTTCGCTGTATACTGAGTGTGTGTAGCATTTGGTGAAGTCCTGTACTATTTGTAACTGTTGTGTGTATGGTGACTTTATGGTGTATGTACTGTTTTCGGCGCCAAGTTCAACTGGTAATGTTCTGTGCTGTTGGTATTTGGTAACTGTTGTATGTGTACTGTTAGACCCCCAGTGGAGTCCAAAGCGCATAAATTGCGACACTCCATCATACTATTACACAGACTACACTCACACAATACACTGTCTCTATTACACTGTGTACCATCCGCCGACTATACAGTATACTGTTGATAACGATTGTGTGTATATTGTTTGCCCCTCAGACTCCTCTGGCGCATCAAACTCTGACGACACAGACTCCAAATCTATCTATGTTGGCAATGTGAGTTGTTACACGTACCAAATTAGTAATTTGAAATGGGCAATGGTTGATTAGTTGCTCCGATGAAATATGAATGGTGTTTTATTGCAACCTCCTGATTACTGTACAGTATAGTGATTAGTGAAGGTGGTTGATGTGGTCATGTTAGATGTTGTGTTGCCTGTGTTGGGTAAAGCGGTACCAGTTTCATTCCGATAAAGTTACGGGTCCAGGAATTGGCAGTTCCGGACAAGACTAGTTAGATGTGGTGCCTTACCTCAGAAAACTTCCTAAAATAAACAAATGAAACGATTGTAATTAAGACAGAATACGTTTGATGTGGATTGTTGATCCGAGTGGGGCACAAATACGGGAATACACCTCTGTCCATTAGTGTAGATAATCAGCAATCCTGGATATGAAGAAAATTGGGCTGGGATAGTCGAGGACGTGGGTGTGACAGTAAAAGACTAACATGCGCAGTTGTGCAATCAGCTAAATGGCTGTAAAAATGCGTTGATCATCAGTTTGATGAAACTCGTGCCGTCACGGATATTGTTGTATCAATTTAGTCTGCTAACAGTTCCCCAATGCGTTAAAATTTGCTATTCATTCCAGTCGTCAATTGTATTTGCTCAAAAAATACTCGCTTATACCCAATGACCACCATTACATTGCTAAATTGTTTACAATGACCTTGACATTTGCAGGTAGATTACGGGTCAACTGCAGAAGAATTGGAGCAACATTTTCACGGATGTGGGTCAGTTAATCGGGTCACAATACTCTGTGATAAATATTCCGGCCATCCTAAAGGGTTAGTCAACGGGAGTAATTTACTGCATGCAATTATCTCCCTTGTCAAATAGTCTGATTGTATCTGAAAAATAATGTGGGAGAAATTTGACCAAAAAACCGAAAATGAAATAAAAAAAATTGGAACAACTGACAGCTCTATAGTTTACCAGTTATGTGAGCCCGCTGTGTTATAATTCGCATCAAGCAAACTTTTTCATTTGCCAGTAGGTCTATAGTACAGTAGATACATTTTACCCACCATTGCCGGTGGTGTATTAGTTTTGAGCATGGCGCATACCCAGGTTAGCTACTTCACTCCACGGGGCAAGTCAGGTCGTACTAGAGCAGTGGTCCTCAAACTGTGGGTCAGAACCCAATACCGCATCGTGATACCTCAATTTTACAAACATATGGAAAGGGTCTACTTCTGGGACACCACATGAAAAAGTACACTAAAACCGAGCCCTGAAGGCAGGGTTTGCACTCCTAGTATTAGTCTGTAGGATACTACGACCTTTGAGAAAAAATTCGCGGACGGAAAAAATAACTCTGTGACCTAGCAATTGCCGTTTATGTTGCTGGTACATATTCTTGTTCAGTATCTCACCTTGGTCGCTTGACGAGGCGGGAATCGCTCAGTAGGTTAAAGCGTTGGACTGCCATTCATTTGGTACCCAGGGTTGTGGGTTCGAATCTCAGACTGTGTAATAGGCGTTTTATCTGAAAATTGTTCGGAGTGATTTCTCGGGTGATTTGTGCATTTCCCTAGCCTCGCTTTACCGCAATTGGTAGTGATCTTGCATAAACACGGGATATCTATAGGTTTGGAGGTAAAGCAATGTATTTAATTATTATAATTATACAATATACATTGTAAAGGGATCATAGTATCTTTGCTGCCTTGCTCATGTGACATGAGTCATGTCTACCCTCGCATGACCAGACCGACATTTGGTAGATCGAGAGACCTGAAAATGCAGCATATAAATGTCAGACACTTGTTTCACATTGGTCACTTGACGATGGTGAAAGTCTTATGCAAATGTCTTAACATTGTAAGTAGTCACTGACTCACTACTTGCCATTATGCTGGAGTAAAAATTGTTTTCCTATAAATTTCAGATTTGCGTACATAGAATTCGCGGACAAAGATTCTGTACAAATGGCGCAGGCTTTGGATGAATCATTGTTTAGGGGGAGACAAATCAAGGTATGTGACTAGCTCAGTCTAGCTGTATAGTGTATATTGACAGAGTTGCATAAATGTAGCCCATTGGAATCTAGTGTTGAGAGGACCCAGTACCAAAATATCGTACTTTGTTTGGCGAGTATTTGTTGTGTTATCTGTGGTGTCCTTAGGCAAGGCATCTCACGAGGCGGCCTCTATTGACGCAGCTGTGGGTTAGTGACTCAGTGTGACGTGGGTACCGACTGTGCATACTCTCCTTAAATTGGGTAAACATTCGTTTGAAATGGAGAGGGTGTATGGTGTGCACTGTCACTGACCCGTAACGAATTGCTATTGCCTTATCAACAAACTCTTAATCTTATATATTCAAAGATGCGATAGATAATAAGGCATTCCACAGATGTGAACCAGCTACTGGAAAGAGATGATCGCAAGGATGGACAGGATCGGTGGCAAAAAGATTTGAGGTGAGGTGAATATACGGTGTAATTGATTTGAGGGGGTCATGCCATCAACCCATCATTTAAGTAGATTTAAATATTGAATGTAGATACCAGCTCTTTGCCCTTGTTGACATGAATTTTGCACCCTGCATCGACTTGTATTGCCAACAATGACTTATTTTTTTCGCGTAAATGATAGCTGCTGTAGAGCGGATTAATGATGTAAATCGTTTCCCAGGTGAATCCGAAGAGGACGAACATGCCTGGTATTTCAAGCACGAATCGTGGATGGCGAGGGCGTGGTGCAGGGGGTGGACGACGCAGTTTCAGGACGCCCGTCTCATCCTACCCCCGCTCAAGGGGGCGTGGTAGGGGTTATAGGTGCGTGATTTATTATGCTTTTAGAATAGTTGTCATAGTAAGTTATTACCCTGGTCACTTAGTGTTGCATATTGTAACCTTTTGCGTCATTTGATCCAACATTGCTGCCATATCGCGTCTGTATGGATTGTACAGATATGTAAACGAATAGTGAATTACTTAGGCCCGTTCTATAGACCATATTTATGAGCCGCATTACAATTTACAGTGCTACGTAGTTGTTCATCGTGGTGCCTAGGAGTATACATGTATTCTGAGGATCTTAGTTCGAACGATGTTGCTGATCTGCTCCGACTGCTTTGACAGATTGTTGGTTGAATCCCCTGCTACAGCATAACCAAACTTATAACACTATAAACAATACCAAAACGTGGGCTTGCGGGGTACACACACCACTGTAATAGAAGATTAATGATACTAAGAAATACATCACATAGGCCATAACTCCCATGGCCATAAGAATTTTTACGTTTCAAGAATTTGAAGTAATAGCTTCTGACATTCAGTACACATGTTGTACATGTACACTCAAGACACTATAATAGAGCTAGTCAACTAGATTTGATGTAATAAATGTTCATGTACCAACGTTCAAAAAGTCAATCGCTCAATACCTGTGATGCGCACCTACATCACTAGCCTCGCCAGCGCCTATTCAGTGTGTGATCAGTCAGCATCTCCATATATCGTGGGAATTATTGTTATCAGTTTTAGTTTCACCGTCGTGGCTGAAACCGCAAATCGGCGTCGTTCGTTAGACTCATTTACGCATAGGTCGGCATGCAACCGATCGTCTCATCAAGATCATGAAGTGGGATGTCGGAGAGTTGGGCGGCGGTGGATCAGGTGATCTATGGTCTGTATCGCGTCACATGTCCACTTGTCTGTGCCCAATGCACCAAGTCTATGTAAGAATGGAGGAATACCTGACATTGCATGCGCTGTTGAGATTGACATGGCCCATGCTTGTCTAGGCAGATTGTATCCTGGAGGGCGTGTAGACGATGGTATGAAAGCATGAAGAGGTGTGGTCTGACTGGTCATTACATTCCTCGGACCATCTGATCAGGTCATTTGATCAGGATCGTGGATTGTTTTGGTGACGGTTTGCCTCGTGAGTGAAGCGATGCATTGTGGGTGGCAAGATCACCAAGGATCTAGATGCCTGAGTGTAGTACAGGGTTGGTAGGTAGGCTATGCTAGCAGTGTTGGTTGTGTACTGTATAAAAATATACATGTAAAATCTTACTTTCAGATTTGGCAGAATTCATATTCTCGTTTTGGTCACAAAAGATGTCATAAAAATGCCATAAAATGCGAATTAATTATCTCAATAGTGATCGACTGTAGTGTTCGATTGTCTCCCTGTAACATGAATATTTTGAAAATCACCTTCGGTAAAATTTCGGAATTTTGTAGTTTGTAGCTACATCTAGACGATCGAATGTAGTTCATTCATTGATAAATACTTGTATAACCTGTCACAATGCAAATTTCCCCCACTGCTAGAGAAGAATGCTCATCTTGAGATGTCGGGATATCAGGTTCAAGCCTGGGCCACTGCATATTTCTTGTGTTACTGGAATTATCTTTAGCAAAAAACAAAAAAATAAAAAATAAATGTATGCATTTATATACTGCACTTTCAGAATCTGTCCGTGTTGCCATGCAGGAATCTCGCAAATGACGGATGGAAAGCCCGGGAAAAAATGGTTTTTGCTGGGTTCGAACCAGCGACCTCTCGTGCGAAAAGCCGCGGCACTGACCACTACACCCGGATCGCCTTCAATAGTTCAGTGGCTAAATTGAATATCCCCAACTATCTATCTTGCATGTGTATTGTGTACGTGTTGGACGTAGGTTGTAGTGCTAGCCATGGGCATCAATTATTATTTGTGTTCAATTCACAGTAAGATCTAACAAAAACACAACCAACCAACCGTAAAACGGAAACGCAAAAAGGAATGTTGATAGCCTACAGTTATACTGTTTTCTTAAGTTATCAAAGAATGTCATTTGATAATTTTTTGACATGTATTGCACGGAAATTTCCCGCTATTTTGCAGGCCTAGGCGATCAGCGTGGTATTCTCCATATTGAAGGCGAACCAAAAAAACGGCCATTGCTAAACGATGGCGGGAAGAAAAGCAAAAGATCATGCAAAAAAAGACAAAAGAGAAACAAAACTGAACAAAAAATAATGATACAAATAAGAAAACAGTTTAGAATCGCCTATTTAAAAAAAAACTTAAAATGGCCAGTGTAAAAAAACCCAAAAGATTTCATTCTATGAATGAAATCTTTCAATAAAAAAATGGAATGGCCTAATGACGTAATGTGGATAATTTTTCTCAACCATTTCCCTGATCTTTTGTAGTTTTAGGTTCCGTTCGTAAGGACGTCGCTTCAGAACAAGGTAAAGTATCTACTAACTTATCTTAGTTATTCTTAGTCATATTTTATTTTAATGTATTATTATGTTAGTATTGTACAAGTTAGTCAAGTAAATTAAAGTTTTCATTCAAGTAGGATACTCATTATAATTCCCTTCATTATATTGCTATCTAGACTCCTTTGTTGTGGGAATTCAAATAGTTTTAAGGCGAGACTGTACACTTGTGTGTATATAATATCGGTTATACCATTGTTTAACGGGAATTACAGTTGTACGTAGATTGACGCTCTCACGACATTTTATCGTGTCTAACGAGGCCGCCTCAACCGAGTTAGATACAATAAAAATCGAGTCATTGTATTGCGTCGTATCTCGCCGTATTTGTAGACATGCGAGTGTCATTTTCAGTCGATTACATGGGTTTCTCATGAGATTTGTTAATCACTTGTTTATTTCATGAAAATATATGCAATTTAATTAACTAAATCCTTTTATTTATGGCATGGGTCCCAAGTTGTTATACTGAGTATCCTACTATAACTACTAAATTCACTTAGTGTAGTTACTTGAATATTTTATTTATCTGCAGTCTGCACGGTTCTGTTATAAATTAAAATTTACATGTACAGTAATTTGTAATAATTATTTGTAATGATAGAAAGTAAATTACATATTATTTAGAATTATAAACTCCGTTGCTTAGAATAGTATAATAGTAACCGATTGGTGAATTCCTATTACTATTTCTACTGTATAAAATTAATACTGGAAATGTTCGCAAATTTATGTTTATGACAATCGTAATTGCAAATTATCTTATAAACTGGTTTACGAAATATAATATAAACAGTGACTTAGAAAAATTTAAAGAAAATATGGTATCACAATTTGCTAGTAAAAGTCGTTTATTTGTAAAAAAAAAATCTGTTGGGCCGAGTCCTTAAAATATTGAATATAAATTATGGAAATTATCACTTAAAAATATTCAAGAAAAAATACCCAGTTAAACCATTTCACTTTATCGGTTAAAATCTTTTTAAGTACTCTACTTTATTCATGCTTTTTGTTATAGAATCGTGGTTTTAATAATATATACCAGTCAAAGTGAAATGTGTATTTGTAAATATGTGCATATGTAAATGTTTGTACAAAATGTAAATACTAAATAGTTAAAAAAATAAACAAAAATAAATATTGTACATTTATAATTATTCCTAGACTAATGAAATTTGATAATTATTATCATATACATTATGTAGGTTATACAATGTAATTTATGCCTAGTTTAAATAGGTGTTGTGTGGTGCAATAGTTGTTGAGTGCCGTCCAGTAGTAAAAGTAGTATCATAGTAAAAAAAATGTATTTGGTGGTACTTGAGTGTCTAATATTCTCTGGTTACAATTATAATAAATTAAAATACAAGGGGTTAGTTATCCAAGATGTAATATCTAGGATTTCTCTGTGGAAGTCGGGTCTCTGTAGCTCAGTTGGTAGAGCATCTGACCTGGAATCAGAAGGTCGCGGGTTCGGATCCCATTATAATATAGGCTTCAATTTAATATGATTTATATTATAGTATAGTAAATTAGTAATGCCAATTATGTAGGATAGTAATAGTAGTTGTTCGTAATTGTATATGTAAGCCTGCTGTTATTTTATGTAAGATTTCTTTACTTTAAATTCTGTATAATACTTTTTGGTAGGCCTATTAATGCATAAATGTTATAAAATATCGCTCATGATTACTTGAAGTAGGCCCAGTGTTAGCTCTAGGGTTTCAGATCTTTTAGTCATACTTGTAGTCATTTTACACTTTTTAGCTTACCTGAGCGAATGCTCCGGTAAGCTATTCCAATCCGATTTTGTCCGTCCTTCCGTCCTTCCGTCCGTCCGTTAACAATTCTAAAAAAATCTTCTTCTCTGAAACCACTGAACATATGACTTAGATATTTTGGTTGGATCATCTAT